>RXON01004341.1:0-62010 GCA_009667805.1 Leptobrachium leishanense | reverse complement strand
CTCCTTTTCCTGCATCTCCTCTCCTTCTCTAATCTGTTCCTCCTTGTGCCCAGTCTCCTCCCAGTCTCCTCCCAGTCTCCTCCCAGTCTCCTCCCAGTCTCCTCCAGTGTCTAGTTCTGATCTGGTTTAGTTCATGTCTTTTATGTTCCTGTTTTTATTCTAAAATAAACTCTTTTGTTACCCGTAACCTGTCTTATCACTGCATCTTAGGTCACAACCGCACCTGCTGCATAAAGTACCGTCTACACGTGACACCACAACAGGGCGTGGAACTAAGTATGAGAATAGATTCTATACTGCTACAGGCTTTTCTATTGGCTGGCGTCATGTTGGTGCACCAGAACACCTGAAAATGAAGAAGAAGTGTTGGCTCCTGTAGTGGTACCAGGACACAAGGGGTCGGGACTATAAGAAAATAACATGGCTGAGTGGCCGGTGTCAATTCCACTATTAGTCTGCATGTGGCTATAGCGACACACTGACTTTAGGGTTTTCAATGGGACAAACATACAGTGGATGGGCAAACCAACAGAGGTAAAACAGGCCGTACTGAATAACCACACACACAACAGACAAAGGATGTCACTCACCTCCCCAGTGTAGCAGGAAGGAGAAAGGCTCTGTCACAGAATTAGCTTCCACCAGTTCCTGGGGGAGGTGGCAGACATCTGGTTTATTCCAGGTCCTGGGGGTTAGATGGGAGTACAGAGACATTTAGGATAACAAAGTAACCAATAAATACATATTACAAATAAGGGAAATAGCACAGCATGAACAACACGACACTCACAATGAATAAATCAGGGAATAATCCAACACAAACACCCTGAACCTAGAAATGTAAGAGTGACCTTAACACAGGAGAGGGCTGAGGAACAAAATAACACATCAGGCGGCCCACCAAAACCCACACCTCCCAAAAGTAATATGAGGTCCAGGTCCTCAAAGTCCTAAGTGCCTACCGTCACAATTAGTAAGCGTCATGTTGGTGTTCAGCGTAATGTTATCGGCCGCGCGCTCCAGTGTACGATGTTAAGGGTGCGCTCACCAAGGTGATACAAGGTGATCTAATATTCTACCATCTCCCCTTTATACTGCAGGTCGGTCCTCTCCGTGTCCTCCTTCCTGGATCGCGGTGCAGGAGAAATGTTATTTTTTCTCAGAAGAGAAGACGACGCAGGCAGAGAGTATTAAACAATGCGCAGAGAGCGGCTCAGCGTTGGCCACAGTGACAGAACGACAGGAGACGTTACAGGTCTGTACGAGGGAATCCGGCACCTCATATCTGTCACATCCCGTCATCCACGGGGGTCTGGGGATACCCTGCACCCGGCAGCTCCTTCCGCGGTGAGGGCTGGCCGGGTGCCAAGCGATAGACAGGCTGGAGCAGATCGTGTGGCTGATCAGGGGGCGGGGCATTATGACGCGGAGTCGCCGGGTTTAAATCCGGAAGAGCTGTACCGGTTCGTTGCTCTCTCGTGGAGTTTCCTCCCTGAGTGCTAGAGACTCGTTCCCCGCGATTCACTGACTCCTTGCGTTACTCTGATTTACTGTGTATGACCCGGCGTGATTTGAGAATCACCATTCGTGTACCAGTCTCTGGCATTCTTGACTACTCTGAGTATCGATACTGTCTGGCTTATATGAGAACCATCCTTCATGCACCAGTTTCTGGCTAGTTTTGATTACGCTTATGTTTATACGATTTGGTTTGGTTAACCCTGTGAACCCTGTCCTATGTCTATCGTATAATCTGTTATTTATATGTGTTTGTAACCCTAGAGATATACAAATTCTCGACCATTTAAGGATCGAAGGGATAAATAGGGGCTGTCTTAAGGGATCCTCGTTGCTGTATCTGGAGGGATACGTTACTATATCTCCTCACTCCATATCAGTAGCTAGAGATGTGCAGGACTCGTCTTTTCGTTTCAGGTTTTATTTCAGGGCATTTCTTTTTCCGCTTCGGGTCATTTGGTCCGTTTTTGTGTCGTTTCGATCCGATTCGGTATTTTGGATCAATTTGTTTTCCGTGTTTGAGTTATTTCGTTTTTTTGATGCATTAGTTTTTGCTTTTATTGGTCATTTCATTATGGGAAACAGATTACTACCAATAAAAGCATTGTAATCCAGCATTAAAACTGCGGGTGCAGTTTTTCCTCCCTTGTGCTGGCATATAAACACTCAGATTGTAATTTAGCCCAAAGTCTCTTTATACTTTTAGAAATTTTTGGGCATTTTTTGGGATGAAAGTTTAAGGTTCCTAACTTATTTTAAAGTAACGAGGCTGTTTTCCGAATAGGTTTCAAAGTAAAAAAAAAAAATCACGTTTTTATTAAATATTCCTTAAACTGTTTATTTTTTTTCACTTGCAGCAGTAAACCATTTCGCTTATTTTTTAAGATTTCTTTAGACATTTTTCAGGACTTTTTGGTGAAGGTTTCCTAACTTTTTTTAACCCTTTCGCTGCTGAGGCTTTTCACACCTCTGTGCTGAGGTAATTTTTACCGCTTTCGCTCATCATGTTTAACCGCGTTTCGAAGCTTATTTTAGTATATGACCCAGACATATTATATATCGTTCTTTCCGGCAGACTAGGCAGATTCATAATATGTCATTATTATATGTATACGTCATGACCTGTCTGTATATTATAACAAAAAAATGCAATAAAATATGAATTTTCAATAATTTACAATGTGTAAAGTGTTTTTTTTTTTAAATTTTAACATGTGATTGTTTGCTGTTATATTTTGTATGGGGTGCGCTTGTTAAAAAAATTTGAAATGGGGACTCGCTACTTTTTTTTGGGGGAAAATGTCACTATTTTTAACAATCGCACCGCATACAAAAATCGTTAGTGCAGCATCATTGTTCACATTATAATTGAAATGGGAACAATATTGCTGCATTAACAAAACAAACAAGTTTTTATTTTGTTTTTATTTATTTTTTTAGAGTTTTGTTTTTAAATATTTTTTGATTTTTCATTTTTATTTAAAAAAAATAACTTTTTTCATGGTCATGTTTGGTATCGTTGGAAAGGCCATGCTCTGGCCGATCCAACAATATCAAACATTAACCCCTAGCTGCAACGGATCGGGAGATAGGGGGTTCATTGGAACCCCCTACCTCCACCATTGCTGGCAGCTAGGGGTTAACTCCAGGACTGGCGTCATCGTGCTATGCACAATGATGCCAGTCCTCAGGGGGAGTTCCTGGAGGCTTGGCCAACATCCAAGTTGTCGGCCAGCTCCGGGAGAGGATCACGATCCGGCGCTTTTCAGTACCGAATCGTGATCCGGCTCCCCAGGGGTTAATGTCAGCCACCGTTTGGAAGGGCAGGCTGTGCCCTTCCAAACAGTGCCTGCCTTAATCCTGTGGCGCCCGGCAATCGGGAGGACGAGAGGTCCGAAGGACCTCCCCCCTCCCTTTCAGGCACCTCCTCCGCACACGCAGGGGGGCACCTGAATTAGATGTCATCGCGCCGCTGCAATGACATCTAATGGCCCCGCCGGGGTCCCGGAGTGCTGGGCTGACATCCAAGATGGGGGGCACACGTGGGGGGGGGGCGCCTGACTTAGATGTCATCGCGCTGCCGCGATGACATCTAATGGCCCGCCGGCATCCCGGAATGCTGGGCTGACATCCAAGGTGTCAGCCCGCACCGGGGGGCGCAGCAATCCACCGGAATCCGGCAGATTGCTGCCTCCTATGCATGGACGCACTCAGCGCGTCCATGGCACAGAAGAACCACTTGGCTGGACGCGCTGAGTGCGTCCATAACAGCCAGGTGGTTAAAGAAATAAGGCTTTTCCCCCCCATAGGTTTCAACGCAGCATATAAATCCACACACTGCTGGGAAGCGCCTCTCTGCGGTATATAATTAATGCAGCATATAAATCCACACACTGCTGGGAAGCGCCTCTGTGCACTGTAATTAATGCAGCATATGAATCCACACACTGCTGGGAAGCGCCTCTCTGCGGTATAATTAATGTAGCATATGAATCCACACACTGCTGGGAAGCGCCCCTCTGCGGTATAATTAATGCAGCATATGAATCCACACACTGCTGGGAAGCGCCTCTCTGCAGTATAATTAATGCAGCATATGAATCCACACACTGCTGGAAGCGCCTCTCTGCGGTATAATTAATGCAGCATTTGAATCCACACACTGCTGGGAAGCGTCTCTCTGCAGTATAATTAATGTAGCATATGAATCCACACACTGCTGGGAAGCGCCCCTCTGCGGTATAATTAATGCAGCATATAAATCCACACACTGCTGGGAAGCGCCTCTCTGCGGTATAATTAATGCAGCATATAAATCCACACACTGCTGGGAAGCGCCTCTGTGCACTGTAATTAATGCAGCATATGAATCCACACACTGCTGGGAAGCGCCTCTCTGCGGTATAATTAATGTAGCATATGAATCCACACACTGCTGGGAAGCGCCCCTCTGCGGTATAATTAATGCAGCATATGAATCCACACACTGCTGGGAAGCGCCTCTCTGCAGTATAATTAATGCAGCATATGAATCCACACACTGCTGGGAAGCGCCTCTGTGCACTGTAATTAATGCAGCATATGAATCCACACATTGCTGGGAAGCGCCTCTCTCTGCAGTATAATTAATGCAGCATATGAATCCACACACTGCTGGGAAGCGTCTCTCTGCAGTATAATTAATGCAGCATATGAATCCACACACTGCTGGGAAGCGTCTCTCTGCAGTATAATTAATGCAGCATATGAATCCACACACTGCTGGGAAGCGCCTCTCTGCAGTATAATTAATGCAGCATATGAATCCACACACTGCTGGGAAGCGCCTCTCTGCGGTATAATTAATGCAGCATATGAATCCACACACTGCTGGGAAGCGCCTCTCTGCGGTATAATAATGCAGCATATGAATCCACACACTGCTGGGAAGCGCCTCTCTGCTGTATAATTAATGCAGCATATGAATCCACACACTGCTGGGAAGCGCCTCTGTGCACTGTAATTAATGCAGCATATGAATCCACACACTGCTGGGAAGCGCCTCTCTACAGTATAATTAATGTAGCATATGAATCCACACACTGCTGGGAAGCACCTCTCTGCGGTATAATTAATGCAGCATATGAATCCACACACTGCTGGGAAGCGCCTCTCTGCGGTATAATTAATGCAGCATATGAATCCACACACTGCTGGGAAGCACCTCTCTGCGGTATAATTAATGCAGCATATGAATCCACACACTGCTGGGAAGCACCTCTCTGCGGTATAATTAATGTAGCATATGAATCCACACACTGCTGGGAAGCGCCTCTCTGCGGTATAATTAATGCAGCATATGAATCCACACACTGCTGGGAAGCGCCTCTCTGCGGTATAATTAATGCAGCATATGAATCCACACACTGCTGGGAAGCACCTCTCTGCAGTATAATTAATGCAGCATATGAATCCACACACTGCTGGGAAACGCCTCTCTGCAGTATAATTAATGCAGCATATGAATCCACACACTGCTGGGAAGCGCCTCTCTGCGGTATAAATAATGCAGCATATGAATCCACACACTGCTGGGAAGCGCCTCTCTGCAGTATAATTAATGCAGCATATGAATCCACACACTGCTGGGAAGCGCCTCTCTGCGGTATAATTAATGCAGCATATGAATCCACACACTGCTGGGAAGCGCCTCTCTGCGCTATAATTAATGTAGCATATGAATCCACACACTGCTGGAAGCACCTCTCTGCGGTATAATTAATGTAGCATATGAATCCACACACTGCTGGGGAAGCGCCTCTCTGCGGTATAATTAATGCAGCATATGAATCCACACACTGCTGGGAAGCGCCTCTCTGCGGTATAATTAATGCAGCATATGAATCCACACACTGCTGGAAGCACCTCTCTGCAGTATAATTAATGCAGCATATGAATCCACACACTGCTGGGAAGCGCCTCTCTGCGGTATAATTAATGCAGCATATGAATCCACACACTGCTGGGAAGCACCTCTCTGCGGTATAATTAATGCAGCATATGAATCCACACACTGCTGGGAAGCACCTCTCTGCGGTATAATTAATGCAGCATATGAATCCACACACTGCTGGGAAGCGCCTCTCTGCAGTATAATTAATGCAGCATATGAATCCACACACTGCTGGGAAGCACCTCTCTGCTGTATAATTAATGCAACATATGAATCCACACACTGCTGGGAAGCACCTCTCTGCTGTATAATTAATGCAGCATATGAATCCACACACTGCTGGGAAGCGCCTCTCTGCGGTATAATTAATGCAGCATATGAATCCTCACACTGCTGGGAAGCACCTCTCTGTAGTATAATTAATGCAGCATATGAATCCTCACACTGCTGGGAAGCACCTCTCTGTAGTATAATTAATGCAGCATATGAATCCTCACACTGCTAGGAAGCACCTCTCTGCAGTATAATTAATGCAGCATATAACCCATAGGTTTCAATGTTAAAAAAATCCCCGTGTTTATTAAATATTTATTAATTCGTAACTTTTTTTTTACTTGCAGCAATAAGATATTTTGTTTATTTAATGTTTAGGGTTTTTTAGGCATTTTTCGTGATTTTTTTGGGTGAAAGATTAGGTTTCCTAACGTATTTTATAGAATTGAGGCTTTTTTCCACCATATGTTTCAATGTAAATAAAATCATTGATGTTACATCCAGTACCATGGTTAGCTACAATAGCTGTCCAAGGTCCTGAATGATAATCAGGAAATCATTAAAGAGTCAGGAACCTTCTAGAATTATCTCCTGGTTTCCACTCAATCCCTGCATTACCAGAATAAAATAACTAAATATCACAAAACGTAAGAAAACAGACCAATCTGACCCAAAGCCCTGCTCCAGGATGGGTCTCCAGACCCTCCATCTCTCCAATAAGCAGCTCCATGCACCGCTGGAGAGGAAACATGTTGAATTACGGGATCCAGTGGATCCTAAGAAGCAGAGTGATCCACAGTCTGATCCTCCCTTTCCCCGCACACACGGCGAGTCAGGGGAGCAGATAATATAATATTGGTTCCATTCTCTCCTGTCGGTGCCGTGAGACGGGGGGGGGTTTAGGGGGTTAGTAATAGAGTCGCCCGATGAGACTCAGGATAAACTGTGACTTTATTTATTTATCACTATTAATCTCTCCTTGAAAGTTCAGCTAATTTAATTATTGTTCCTTTAATCTGATTTTGGTTTGTCCAGACTCCGGGCTCAGATTATCCAGCATTAAACCAGGGCCGTATTTACAATTAGGCACAAAGGGCAAGTGTCTACAGCCGCCCAGCACAGGGGACACCTTGCTCTATAACACTACAATTTTTTTGGGCAAGGTCCTCTAGTGTGGTCGACACCTTTTTCTGTAAAAGTAAAAAAAAAAAGTAAAAAACATAAAATGTAAAAGAAATAAAAAATTACAATAAATAATAATGTGTAATATGTTTTGTTTGTCCAAAGAAAATTTTAAAAAGTATCCTCCCTATTATTTTGCGTGAAGGGGGTGTTTCAGATTTCTGTGTTTACAGGCTCCTGAGATGTAAATCTGTCCCTGGGTTAAATGATATCGAGCATCGAATTCCCGGGATCCGACACCATGAATAAAACACAATGTGATTCCAAATCACTGTGCGCTGCAGCTACTATACAGTGTAATCACACGGGGACGTTATTTCTCTCGTTACAGAGAATGATCAGGATCACGGGGCAGAAATTCTGGATCGGATTGATTCATACAAAAGCCAAAATCACAGGAAAATGGGAAGGAAAATGGGGTGACGGCACCAAAGTGTATGTACAATACAACGTAACAATTCAGTGCTCAGATTCCAGTCTGTCTGTGTTTGTATCTGGATGCAGATCTATCCGGTATTAGCGGAGCTTTGGTAAAGCAGGTAATTTATTTATTTATTTATTGATAAAGTATTTTCTCAGGACGGAAACATTGAGATTTCTCTCGGTTTCAGAACATTGTATTTCTGTAACAACTGTAACAATTCAAAGTACATCAATGCAAGATATTAAAAAAACAAATATATAGATTAACCCAGAAAATAAATATGTAGCAAATATAGTCACTATGTTACGTGTTTACAGGTGCATTCTGTATATAGTCACTATTTTACATGTTTACAGGTGCATTCTGTATATAGTCACTGTGTTACATGTTTACAGGTGCATTCTGTATATAGTCACTATGTTATGTGTTTACAGGTGCATTCTGTATATAGTCACTGTGTTACATGTTTACAGGTGCATTCTGTATCTAGTCACTGTGTTACATGTTTACAGGTGCATTCTGTATATAGTCACTGTGTTACATGTTTACAGGTGCATTCTGTATATAGTCACTGTGTTACATGTTTACAGGTGCATTCTGTATCTAGTCACTGTGTTACATGTTTACAGGTGCATTCTGTATATAGTCACTGTGTTACATGTTTACAGGTGCATTCTGTATATAGTCACTGTGTTACATGTTTACAGGTGCATTCTGTATATAGTCACTGTGTTACATGCTTACAGGTGCATTCTGTATATAGTCACTGTGTTACATGTTTACAGGCGCATTCTGTATATAGTCACTATGTACATGTTTACCAGTGCATTCTGTATATAGTCACTATGTTACATGTTTACAGGCGCATTCTGTATTATAGTCACTGTGTTCATGTTTAACAGGTGCTCTGTATATAGTCACTGTGTTCCATGTTTACAGGTGCATTCTGTATATAGTCACTGTGTTACAGGTTTACAGGCGCATTCTGTATATAGTCACTATGTTACATGTTTACAGGTGCATTCTGTATATAGTCACTGTGTTACATGTTTACAGGTGCATTCTGTATATAGTCACTGTGTTAACAGGTTTACAGGCGCATTCTGTATATAGTCACTGTGTTTCATGTTTACAGGTGCATTCTGTATATAGTCACTTGTTAACATGTTTTACAGGTGCATTCTGTATATAGTCACTGTGTTACAGGTTTACAGCGCATTCTGCATATAGTCCACTATGTTACATGTTTACAGTTTGGGTGCATTCTTATATAGTGTCACTGTGTTACAGGTTTACAGGTGCATTCTGTATATAGTCACTGTGTTACATGTTTACAGGTGCATTCTGTATATAGTCACTGTGTTACATGTTTACAGGCGCATTCTGTATATAGTCACTGTGTTACATGTTTACAGGTGCATTCTGTATATAGTCACTGTGTTACATGTTTACAGGCGCATTCTGTATATAGTCACTATGTTACATGTTTACAGGTGCATTCTATATATAGTCACTGTGTTACATGCTTACAGGTGCATTCTGTATATAGTCACTGTGTTACATGTTTACAGGCGCATTCTGTATATAGTCACTATGTTACGTGTTTACAGGTGCATTCTGTATATAGTCATTATGTTACATGTTTACAGGCGCATTCTGTACATAGTCACTGTGTTACATGTTTACAGGCGCATTCTGTATATAGTCACTGTTACATGTTTACAGGTGCATTCTGTATATATCACTGTGTACATGTTTACAGGCGCATTCTGTATATAGTCACTATGTTACATGTTTACAGGTGCATTCTATATTAGTCACTGTGTTACATGCTTACAGGTGCATTCTGTATATAGTCACTGTGTTACATGTTTACAGGTGCATTCTGTATATAGTCACTATGTTACATGTTTACAGGTTGCATTCTGTATATAGTCCATTATGTTACATGTTTACAGCGGCATTCTTGTATATAGTCATTATGTTACATGTTTACAGGTGCATTCATGTATATAGTCACTGTGTTACATGTTTACAGGTGCATTCTGTATATAGTCACTGTGTTACATGTTTACAGGCGCATTCTGTATATAGTCACTGTGTTACATGTTTACAGGCGCATTCTGTATTATTAATCATGTTACATGTTTACAGGTGCATTCTGTATATAGATCACTGTGTTACATGTTTACAGGCGCATTCTGTATATAATCACTGTGTTACATGTTTACAGGTGCATTCTGTATATAGTCACTGTGTTACATGTTTACAGGCGCATTCTGTATATAGTCACTGTGTTACATCTTTACAGGTGCATTCTGTATATAGTCACTGTGTTACATGTTTACAGGTGCATTCTGTATATAGTCACTATGTTACATGTTTACAGGTGCATTCTGTATATAGTCACTGTTACATGTTTACAGGTGCATTCTGTATATAGTCACTGTGTTACATTTTTACAGGTGCATTCTGTATATAGTCACTATGTTACATGTTTACAGGCGCATTCTGTATATAGTCACTGTGTTACATGTTTACAGGTGCATTCTGTATATAGTCACTGTTACGTGTTTACAGGTGCATTCTGTATATAGTCACTATGTTACATGTTTACAGGCGCATTCTGTATATAGTCACTGTTACATGTTTACAGGCGCATTCTGTATATAGTCACTATGTTACATGTTTACAGGCGCATTCTGTATATAGTCACTGTTACATGTTTACAGGCGCATTCTGTATATAGTCACTATGTTACATGTTTACAGGCGCATTCTGTATATAGTCACTGTTACATGTTTACAGGCGCATTCTGTATATAGTCACTGTTACATGTTTACAGGCACATTCTGTATATAGTCACTGTGTTACATGTTTACAGGTGCATTCTGTATATAGTCACTGTGTTACATGTTTACAGACACATTCTGTATATAGTCACTAAGTTACATCTTTACAGGTGCATTATGTATATAGTCACTATGTTACATGTTTACAGGTGCTTTCTGTATATAGTCTGTGGCGGAATGAGTGTTGTCCGCCTGCGGGTGTGCTCCTATCTGCGTACCCCCACTGCGCTTACCGCTGGCCCGACTACTGAGTGTCACGGCACTCGGCGTCTCGTGCGGCCTGGAGTGACCCTGGGGAAGGGTTAGCGGGCTGTGGAGGGGACCCCTGCGTGGAACCAGCCCGACCACTGAGCCACACGGCACTCAGCGTCCCGAGCAGCTGGCTCACTGACCTTGCTGATGTATGAGATGTCTGCGGAACGGCCGTACGGATACGGGGATCGGATCTCCCCCGGGTGAATATTCGGATCTTATGGTGATCTCCGTCGGGTAATTATTCGGATCTCACTCACATGCCGCTCGATATACCGAAGCGCGGTAGACGGGCCGCGCCTTCGGATCGGATGTAAGAATCGAAGCGTGGCCGAATATTCTGATGGTCGGTGTCCGAACGATGCACCGCTGTCCTGATGCGAGATGCAGGCACAGGGTGTTCGGTTCGGATCTTAAGCTGCCGTACTCTGAAGACCGCGCTGGATCTCCGAAATACGGCCGAAAATAAAGGACACCAGGCGGAGCTGAATGCACTAGATAATCTGTTTATTTACACATCACATATATTTATAAACATTACCACAAAGTCAGAACAATGGGAATCCCTGCCCGCCCATACAAGTCCCATTGGCCCTCGCTGGCAGGAGGCACCCGGGACCCGATCCGCATTGGCGATTACGAATCGGGGAGTTGCCGATTCGGAACCGGATGGTCCGAATCGACCATTTTACGATTCGACCGGATGGTCCGAATCGGCCATTTTACGATCCGATCGACTCGACCGGATCCACGAGGCGCTGGGAAAATGGCGGCGGGCAAGGCACACAAAGGGATTCACAGACATTTCGCAATACACACACGGGGACACTTTTATTACACCACACACAAAACCACATCTAAATAAAATAACTTGCGGAACTCCGCGGGTGCAACGGCACCTGAAAGTCTATGGACAAACCCCGTCATAAAGGACGGTCCCTGGCTGAGGGTGCTGGGCCATTCCGTGACATAGTCACTGTGTTACATGTTTACAGGTGCATTCTGTATATAGAGAAGCAAGGGGGGGTGTTTGTGAGGGTCCTGAGAACGAGCAACAGCACAATGGCCTGCTCTACGGTGGGTGCCCGCTCAGGCCTCACAAACAAGGTTTTAGCTTGATTGTGCCATTACAGGGATGAATTTTCCATATGCAAACCAGCCTGCTCTCACCCAGAAAGGGTGGCAGTGCTGACTGCCAAGGACGTCATCCCTGCACGAGAGGTTCAGCAACCCCCGACGATCGTTTTGGCATTCTTGGGCCTCGTCAGTAGGGTATAGCTGACACCCCTCTAGGCACATCAAGCAAGGGGTCCACGTCTGGATGACCCTGTAAACTTATAGTGAGAAGCAAGGGGGGGTGTTTGTGAGGGTCCTGAGAACGAGCAACAACACCCTCGTCAGGAGGGTATAGCTGACACCCCTCTAGGCACATCAAGCAAGGGGTCCACGTCTGGATGACCCTTTACAATTACAGTGAAAAACAAGAGGGGTCCTGAGAACGAACAACAGCACAATGGCCTGCTCTACGGTGGGTGCCCGCTCAGGTCTCACAAACAAGGTTTTAGCTTGTGCCATTACAGGGATGAATTTTCCATATGCAAATCAGCCTGCTCTCACCCAAAAAGGGTGATTTGCATATGGAAAATTCATCCCTGTAATGGCACAAGCAAGCTAAAACCTTGTTTGTGAGACCTGAGCGGGCACCCACTGTAGAACAGGCCATTGTGCTGTTGTTCGTTCTCAGGACCCTCACAAACACTCCTCTTGTTTCTGCATTCTGCATATAGTCACTATGTTACATGTTTACAGGTGCATTCTGTATATAGTCACTGTGTTACATGTTTACAGGTGCATTCTGTATATAGTCACTGTGGTACATGTTTACAGGTGCATTCTGTATATAGTCACTGTGTTACATGTTTACAGGCGCATTCTGTATATAGTCACTATGTTACGTGTTTACAGGTGCATTCTGTATATAGTCACTGTGTTACATGTTTACAGGTGCATTCTGTATATAGTCACTGTGTTACATGTTTACAGGCGCATTCTGTATATAGTCACTATGTTACGTGTTTACAGGTGCATTCTGTATATAGTCACTGTGTTACATGTTTACAGGTGCATTCTGTATATAGTCACTGTGTTACATCTTTACAGGTGCATTCTGTATATAGTCACTGTGTTACATGTTTACAGGTGCATTCTGTATATAGTCACTATGTTACATGTTTACAGGTGCATTCTGTATATAGTCACTGTTACATGTTTACAGGTGCATTCTGTATATAGTCACTGTGTTACATGTTTACAGGTGCATTCTGTATATAGTCACTATGTTACATGTTTACAGGCGCATTCTGTATATAGTCACTGTGTACATGTTTACAGGTGCATTCTGTATATAGTCACTGTTACGTGTTTACAGGTGCATTCTGTATATAGTCACTATGTTACATGTTTACAGGCGCATTCTGTATATAGTCACTGTTACATGTTTACAGGCGCATTCTGTATATAGTCACTATGTTACATGTTTACAGGCGCATTCTGTATATAGTCACTGTTACATGTTTACAGGCGCATTCTGTATATAGTCACTATGTTACATGTTTACAGGCGCATTCTGTATATAGTCACTGTTACATGTTTACAGGCGCATTCTGTATATAGTCACTGTTACATGTTTACAGGCGCATTCTGTATATAGTCACTATGTTACATATTTACAGGCGCATTCTGTATATAGTCACTATGTTACATGTTTACAGGTGCATTCTGTATATAGTCACTATGTTACATGTTTACAGGTGCATTCTGTATATAGTCACTGTGTTACATGTTTACAGGCGCATTCTGTATATAGTCACTGTGTTACATGTTTACAGGCGCATTCTGTATATAGTCACTATGTTACATGTTTACAGGTACATTCTGTATATAGTCACTGTGTTACAGGTTTACAGGTGCATTCTGTATATAGTCACTATGTTACATGTTTACAGGTGCATTCTGTATATAGTCACTATGTTACATGTTTACAGGTGCATTCTGTATATAGTTACTGCGTTACATGTTTACAGGTGCATTCTGTATATAGTCACTGTGTTACATGTTTACAGGCGCATTCTGAATATAGTCACTGTGTTACATATTTATAGGTGCATTCTGTATTGAGGTATGTTAATAGAGCGCTCTTAAGGGACTTTAGACCTGGGGGAAGATTTGATGGTGTCTGGGAGATTATTCCATAATTGCGGGGCTCTGTAGGAAAATGAGGATAGAGACACTTTCTTTTTGTATTGTAAGTAAGGTGTAGTTCCTGGCAGTGGTGTATACTGGCCTAGGCCTTGGGCGGCAATTTCCAGGGGGCAGTCGCCCCGCCGCTCAGTGGGACCCCCTCGCCCCGTGGGACCTGCCGTCGAGCTGCTCAGTGGGACCCACCGCCGGCGGCCGGTGGTTTCTGAAAACCCCGCTGCCGAGCGTTGCAAGGCCTCCATTGTTACGTGCAGCTTCTGTCTCTGCGCTGAGAGTAAGTGATCGTATAACGTCACTTCCTCCCAGCGCTCTACCATAATGCCGATGCCGCGTAGGAGAGAGGTGGCCCCAAGGTTCACCGTGCCCAGCAACAAAGAGGCCGCAGGGTACGTGGTTCATGGAATGGCCGCAGTGTGTGTTTGGGGAGGGGTAATGAAATGAGAGTGTGGGGGGTTGTAATGAAATGAGGAGTGGAGGGGTGGTAGGAATTAAATGAGAGTTTTTTGCTGTGCAGCTCTGTGATACACATACACAGTGCACGTTTCTGTGAGGTGAGTGTTATTGTTCAACCAATTATAGCGACTGTGATCCAGTATACATGACATGCATGGCTGATCATTGTAAAAATGGTTGAATTTAAACATTTCATAATTTTATTATCTCAATAGATACAGTATTTGAAACGGTATTCAAAATATACAAGTAGGCACTTGGTATCCACTTTTAATATACAGGAGGCGGAGCTCTAAGAGGAAAAGGTGGAGCCTAAATAAGAAGGGGTTTAACCAGGAAGAGGTGTGACCTTGACAGGAAGGGGTGTGTCACATTTAAATTAGGGGGCGCACAAGTTTAGTCAGGCCTAGGGCAGCGCAAAACCTAAATACACCACTGGGTCCTGGATCGGAGGTTATTGGATGAGGACACTGCTGGGGCAATTAGCCTATTCAGGTAGGGTGGTAGCTTCCCAGAAAAGCTCTTAAACACCAGGTTGGAAAGGTGAAGAGTGCGTCTAGATTCCAGTGACGGCCAGTTTAGCTCTTTTAACATGTCACATTGGTGGGTCATGTAGTTACATTGTAATGCAAAGCGGCAGAATGAGTTATACAATGTAGTAAGTTAATGAAGGTGTGTTTGCGGGGCGGCTGCATACACTACATCTCCGTACTCAATAGCCGGCATAAGCATTTGTTGTACAATCTGCTTTCTTACCGCGGGGCTCAGGCAGGATTTGTTTCTGTACAGGGAACCTAGTTTGGGGTAAAGTTTAGATGAGAGTTTTTCGATGTGGGGGCCAAAGGATAGATTAGGGTCCAACCACATACCTAGGTATTTGAGAGAAGTGACTGTGGTCAGTGTGCCATTTACTTTTGTCCGCACACATAGATAAGGAGTTTGTAATTTATGTAGTTTAAGTTCTGTTCCAAAGAACATCGTAACAGTTTTGTCAATATTTAGTTATAGTTTGTTATCTTTGATCCACTTTGTTCTTACAGCACTGCTTCCAGCTGCGGGAGATTCGGTTTGCTGGTATAGGTTGCGGTATTGTCTGTGTACATGTGTACTGTGACAGTCCGACTGTATGCCTCTGTCAAGTGCTAGCTTTCTCCAAGCTGGACCCCGAAATCCAGCTTTAGCAGCACCCGAACCTCAAAAATAACCAGGCAAGACGACTTTGAAAAAAAAAAAAGCACACAGGTTAAAAACAGTTAGTTGAGAGATAGGGATGAGCCGAATCCGAACTCGAACTCAATACAAGTCAATGGGGCTGAAAATTCGGTTTTTAGAGTGCCCTCCAAGAGGGCATATATGCTAGATATTTGCCATAAAAGGTGTATGGGGGTCCGGGTAGTGCCCTGGGGGACAGGAAACAAGGACAAAAAGTTTTAAAAAAAAACGTTTTTAAAGGGACAGTGAGTTTTCCATGAAATAAGGGTTAAAAATAAAAACGAAAAATTCCTTCAAATATCGTGCCTAGGAGGTCCCCATAACCTGCCCGTGAAGTGGCGGATTTCTAGGATGTATAGAAACACTTAAAAACAAATAAATGACGTTTCATATGACGGTAAATGCTTTTCCTTTAATCTATCCATAAACAACTGCTTGGGGCGGCAGTCTGTATGAAAAAAGGAGACATTTTCGCACACGCAGAAAAAGTTTAGTGATTTTATTGGCTAAATTATTGTGAAACTTATGCAGGCTTTGGATCAAAGTAACAATAGGTGCTTTAAAATTGGGCCTTTAGCGTCGGCAACAGTGCCGTCACACCGTAACCCCTCTGAGGATATGAATCTGATACAGGCGTCAGTGGCAGTGCACCCAAATATTGTGCTTTTGGTGCCAGGCCTGCAAGTACTATCATACAGTAACCCCTCTGTGGTATTGTGGAAGAATGCAGGGGTGGACCTTGCGGTCCTATATTAAAAAGATATGAATCTGGTAAAGGAGTCAGTGCACCCAGATAGTGCTTTTGGTGCCAGACTGCCAGCAAGTACTATCATACAGTAACCCCTCTGTAGTATTGTGGAAGAGTGCAGGGTTGGACCCTGCGGTTCAAAAAATTAAAATGATATAGAGGTGGCACAGGCGTCAGTGCAGCCAAATATTGTGCCTTTCATGGCAGCAAGTGCATTCACACCGTAACCTTTTTGTGGTATTGTGGAAGAGTTAAGTGCTGGAGGTTTTGTGCATGCAGAAGACATCCCCGATCTATTCCGTTACGTCAGCATCAGGGGATTGATAGCTGCTGATCCAGGACTGATTCATTTTTATAAAATGTCAGCCGGTCTACAGAGTCGGAGGACAGACGCACGCTTTTGTCTGTGACAAAACCTCCAGCGGCACTGAACGTCCTTTCAGAAAGCACGCTGGATGAAGGGTAACCTAGTAGCTGCATAGCATATTGGCTAAGTTCTGGCCAGTGATCCAATTTCAACACATCCGCAGCCTCAGAAGCACGTGTTTCTTCTTCTCCCTTCTTTCTTCTTTCTTCCCACTGTGGTACAGCAAATTCACGGAAGTGAGCAGAGTCCACCAGCTGGAAAGGCAGCAGCTGCAATGTGAGTAATTTTGCTAAGCTGGCATTGAGACGCTGTGCTTGGGGATGGTTGGGACTATATTTTTTCTTAAGCTGCAGCAGCTGGGGCAACATAATCTGACTGCGTAAATCTTCAGCTGATGGGATGCTGTCACATTGTGAGGAAGGAGCTGGTACATCCATTACTGTAGCATCATCCCTGTCAGTGGAGGTTGTAGGCAATGACATGGCAGGACATACAGCGGGGGTAGAGACAGATGAGGAGGAGGACCTACGCAAAGTTTTGCGCCAACGGGATGTGTGGCAGGTGTTCATATGTCGCCTCAAGCACGTGGTACCCAATTGTCCGGTGTCTTTCCCACGCTTCAGCCTCATCTGACATAGATTACAAATAGCAACGGTGGGGTCTGCTGCACATTTATTAACTCCCAGACAACAGAGTTCCTGCATGTGTGCTTTGAGACAAGAGCGCTCTGCACCGGAGCAGCTCTGACATCTGATGCCTTGGACTCTCTAGTGCTACGGTTGGTCATAGAGGATGTTGTGCCTCGTGTTTGCTGTGCCTTCTCCTCCCCCCTCCTCCTCACTTGATTCCTCTGTTCGATCTGGCACGCATGTGGAGTCAGTGACCTCATCATCAATGTCATCTTCACCCCCTATCTCCTCGTCACTGGAGCCAACTTGGCAGTGTGCTGCAGCTGCTGGGGCAACATGACTGCCAGTTATTTGTGTGTCATCACTGGCACCCCCTTCCTCTAGGTTGATTATACTCCCTTCCTCAACCTCAGATTGAATCAGAGCACTGTACTTGCTGCGCATCCTCAAGCAGCATGTCACTCTCATTGTAGTCAAACAATTCAGCTGACTCCGTGTGTGATAGCGAGGCTACGGCAGGAGTAGCTGTGGACATGGAGGCTGCATTAGATGTTTTGTCAGCTGAGGTGGACTGTAAAGCACTACAAGCCTGGCTGGCAGAGGACTCGGAGGATGAGGATGGACTGGTTAGCCAATCCACCAAATCCTCTGTATGTTGCTGCTGCTTAAGACGGCCAGCACCAGTTAGAAAGAACAAGCGTGCACCTGCAGAGGATGCACCACGTCCACCACTACCAGAGGCACAGCCTCCCGACACAGGGGCTGCTTGCCCTCTTATCTGTGTCTGGGAGCGTCTGCCTGTCCTTTTTGTTCTTTCAGACATGGTGAGTGATATATAGATTAAATATATACAGAACTCTGATTCAACTCTGGTATAAAGATTAAAGATTTACAGAACTCTGGTATAACTCAGTGAGACACCCTGATAGCTGGCAGCCAGTGACAAGACACAGATTACAATTCCCTCCTATAAATCAGTCTGATCCCCCTGATGGGTGGCAGTGAGAAGACACAAATTACAGTTTGCATAAATGTGCTAGACGAATGTGGGACCCCCTGATGGGTGGCAGTGAGAAGCCACAGATTACAAGTCTCAGAAACCTCCTATAAATCAGTGAGACCCCCTGATGGGTGGCAGCCAGGGAGAACACACGGATTATAACAATTCCCAAATATTTTGTAGAAATTTGTGACCCCCAAAATACTTGCTGGCAGTGACAAGACACAGATCACCTCAATTCCCAAATGTTTTGTAGAAATGAGACCCCCCCCCAGTAGCGTGGCAGACCGGCAGTAAGAACACACAACAACAATCTCCTATGAAATTTCCTCTCAAACACGTGCTGAAGCGGTACGTGGAAACCTTATATAGTGTGCTGCGGGACTTAGCTCTGTGAGCCCATGATTGGGCAAAATTTGCCCAATCAGGACTGAGCCGTGATTGCCATAGTGATGAACCTGTCTTGCACCAGACCTGTGGTCAGGTGCAAGGCTGTAGCCAATTACGAGCTTCAGGCCAGTGGGAAAGTGCATTATGGTCCATTGTGGTGCATTGTGGTCGAACATGCGGCGAACACCCGGAAATGTTCGGAGTTCGCGAGCAGACCGAACAGGCTAAGTTCGGTCTGAACTCCAAACCGTCTGAATCAAACAGCTCATCCCTATTGAGAGACAACCCCTCCCTTCCATAATACATTACAGATTAGATAGATAACTTCAGTACAGAACAATTTTACGGACATTCAACACATGCAAACTTAGCCTGGTAGATCCTAGGAGGAGGGGAAACAAAGGAATCTCCTTACAGCAACATAAAGTGTACAATATACAGACAGAGGATAGCTAATACAGAGATGTAAACTATACAGAAACACCGTTCAACATAAATACTGGATTCCCTGTGCAATCCCGTTGGCATCTATAGTGAGTAGGTAGGAGGCTAACAACCAGGCTCCTCCAACTACCCCAGCGACAGCTGAGTCTGTCACATGTACAGCTGAGGCTTTGATCAGTGGTGGAGGATACAAAGTATGCTAAAACTTAACTTTTAAATGTATTAGAAGGACCAGATGGACATTTTACACTTTGGACCACTAAGGGGCACGAAAGGAAAAGTGGGAAAAATAATAATCAAGCTCTGGATGAGCTTGCAAAGAATTAAAAAACAATCATGTGTGTCAGAGCTGTGGGAAACTGCCGGACTTGTATTTGTTACTGCATCTAGCTTAGAAAGACCCAATAGCATTGGAAGGGTCTCTAATATAAGTGTTTCCTTGTTCCCACGATGGCAGAGGGTATGGAGTAAGTATAGTAGGAATTGCTATGTTGAGAGAGGCAGACTAGATAGAGCCGTTTATATCCTACATGTATTCTGCAAAAATCATCAACAGGACTGGCCAAGCTCCGATGAAGGAGATGTGTTGCTTTGTCATTCGGCCCAGCGATCATACAGGAAACTTTACTTGAGTGAGAATAAAGACAGACAAGGTTCTATCTTAAAGATTCTCTCTATTCTGGAAGTTTGCAAGCAGGACACCCAGTTTTGATACAATGGGAAATGTACTCTGGGCCTTTTATCTGCACATTGTAAATGGGGTAATGAGGGAATATCACACCCCTGGCCATGGAACAGCTGAGAAGTAGGGATGAGCTGTTCGATCGGTTCGGAGTTCGCATCAAACAGCCTGTTCGCAAACTACGAACAATTCCGCCTGTTCGCCGCGTGTTCGCCCACAATGGACCACAATGCACTTTTCCACTGGCCTGAAGCTTGTAATTGGCTACAGCCTTGCACCTGACCACAGGTCAGGTGCAAGACAGGTTCAACACTATGCCAATCACGGCTCAGAGTCCTGATTGGGCAAATTTTGCCCAATCATGGGCTCACAGAGCTAAGTCCCGCAGCACACTATATAAGGCTTCACACAGCACTTCAGCACGTGTTTGAGAGGAGATTGATCTTGTGTTAGTGTGTGTTCTTACTGCCAGTCTGCCACCAGCTACTGGGGGGGGGTCTCATCTATTGGGGGGGGGGGGTCTCATTTCTACCAAATATCTGGGAATTGTTGTAATCTTTGTGTTCTCACTCCCAGCAACTATTTTGGGTGCTCAGCAATTTCTACAAAATATGTGGTAATTGAGGTGATCTGTGTCTTGTCACTGCCAGTGCCACGCAGTATTTTGGGCGTCAGTAATTTCTACAAAATATTTGAGAATTGTTCTAATCTGTGTCTTGTCATTGCCACCCATCAGGGGGACTCACTGATTTATAGGAAGTTTGAGATTTGTAGTCTGTGTCTTTTCACTGTCAGCTATCAGGGGGTCCCACATACTTGTAGCAGATTTCTGCAAATTGTAATCTGTGTCTTGTCACTGTTGCCAGCTATCAGGGGGTCCTATCAGGGGGTCTCATTGACTTGTAGCAGATTTCTGTGAATTGTAATTTGTGTCTTGTCACTGCAACCCATCAGGGGGTCTCACTGATTTATAGGAGGTTTCTGGGAATTGTAATCTATGTCTTGTCACTGGCTGCCAGCTATCAGGGTGTCTCACTGAGTTATACTAGAGTTCTGTAAATCTTTATACCAGAGTTGAATCAGAGTTCTGTATATATTTAATCTATATACCACTCTATATATTTGAAAGAACAAAAAGGACAGGCAGACGCTCCCAGACACAGATCAGAGGGCAAGCAGCCTCTGTCGGGAGGCTGTGCCTCTGGTCGTGGTGGACGTGGTGCATCCTCTGCAGGGGCACGCTTGTCCTTTCTAACTGGTGCTGGCCGTCTTAAGCAGCAGCAACATACAGAGGATTTGGTGGATTGGCTAACCAGGCCATCCTCATGCTGTACCACAGTGGTATGTTCCAAAACGCCAATAATTTTCATGGAAGGCCATTCCAGCACTTCTGCCAGCCATGCTTGTAGTGCTTTACAGTCCACCTCAGCTGCCAAAGCATCTAATGCAGCCTCCATGTCCAAAGCTACTCCTGCTGTAGCCTCGC
Organism: Leptobrachium leishanense; assembly: GCA_009667805.1. NCBI lineage: Eukaryota > Metazoa > Chordata > Amphibia > Anura > Megophryidae > Leptobrachium > Leptobrachium leishanense. Next base: position 40,408 of record RXON01004341.1, on the reverse strand, counting down.
TATCATACACGGAGGAGTCAGCTGAATTGTTTGACTACAAGGACAGTGACATGCTGCTTGAGGATGCACAGCACGTACAGTGCTCTGATTCAATCTCTGAGGTTGAGGAAGGGAGTATAATAAACCTAGAGGAAGGGGGTGCCAGTAATGACACACAAATAACTGGCACTCATGTTGCCCCAGCAGCTGCAGCATACTGCCAAGTTGGCTCCAGTGACGAGGAGATAGGGGGTGAAGATGACATTGATGATGAGGTCACTGACTCCACCCGGGTGCCTGATCGAACAGAGGAGTCAAGTGAGGAGGAGGAGGCACAAGAAACATGAGGCACAACATCCTCTATGACCAACCGTAGCACTAGCCAGTCCAAGGCATCAGATGTCAGAGCTGCTCAGGTGCAGAGCACTGTTGTCTCAAAGCACACATCCAGGAACTCTGCTGTCTGTGAGTTCTTTAAGAAATGTGCAGCAGACCCCACCATTGCTATTTGTAATCTATGTCAGATGAGGCTGAAGCGTGGGAAAGACACCGGATGCTTGGGTACCACATGCTTGAGGCGACATGACCACCTGCCACACATCCTGTTGGCGCAAAACTTTGCGTAGGTCCTCCTCCTCCTCATCTGTCTCTACCTCCACTGTATGTCCTGCCATGTCATTGCCTACAACCTCCACTGACAGGGATGATGCTACAGTAATGGATGTACCAGCTCCTTCCTCACAATGTGACAGCATCCCATCAGCTGAAGATTTACGCAGTCAGATTAAGTTGCCCCAGCTGCTGCAGTTTAAGAAAAAATATAGTCCCGACCACCCCCAAGCACAGCGTCTAAATGCCAGTTTAGCAAAATTACTCGCATTGGAGCTGCTGCCTTTCCAGCTGGTGGACTCTGCTCCCTTCCGTGAATTTGCTGAATGTGCTGTACCACAGTGGCATGTTCCAAAACGCCATTCATTTTCACGGAAGGCCATTCCAGCACTATACCAGCACGTGGAAGACAATGTTATCGAATCATTGGGAAAGGCAGTCAGCAGCAAGGTGCATGTGACTTTAGACACGTGGTCCAGCAAGCATGGACAGGGTCATTACATTTCCTTCACGGCACACTGGGTAACTCTGATTGCAGCTGGGAGGGATCCAAGACGGGGCTCTGTGCTGGAGCTTGTTCATCCACCACGCCTCCAGAAAGCTGCTTGTATGAGGTCTGTCTGCTCCACCACCACCTCTCTCTCCTCCTCCTCCTGTGTCTCTGGCGAAGTGGCAGTTAAACCGAGGCGTGGCAGGGGCTATGCAATGGCTCAAGCAAAAAGATGCCATACTGTGCTTGAGCTGGTTTGTTTAGGGGACAGGAGCCACACCGGGCCAGAAATTCTGTCAACTCTGCAGGGGCAGGTGCAGAGATGATTAACACCACGCCAGCTTGAGCTGGGAATTGTCGTCTGATAATGGCAGCAATCTTCTCTCCGCCCTACGCCAGGGTAAGCTGACGCATGTACCATGCCTAGCACACGTCTTAAATCTAGTGGTACAGCGTTTCCTAACCAGGTACCCAGGGCTGGCAGAGCTTCTCAGCCAGGCCAGAAAAGTCTGCAGCCACTTCAGACGGTCATTCCCAGCAAGCGTTCGCCTGGCTGAATTTAAAAGAGAATTCCACCTTCCCACAAACCGTCTGATCTGTGACATGCCCACCAGGTGGAACTCGACATTTTCAATGCTGCAGCATCTGCACAAGCAGCAGAGGGCCATCAACGAGTACCTGTGTGAGTATGGCACAAGGACAGGTTCAGGTCAACTTGGTTTCCCCCCCTCCACAGGGGCTGATGATCAAGGATGCATGCACTGTACTGTCACCATTTGAGGAGGCAACGAGGATGGTGAGCAGGGACAGTGCATGCATCAGTGACACAATTCCTTTAGTGTTCCTGCTGGAGCACACTCTGCGGGGAATTATAGATGTGGCTCTAGAGGCAGAGCAGCGGGAGGAAGAGGAGGCCTTTCCTAGCTCTGAAGGCCCCAGTCTTTCCGCAGCCAGCATTCCAGTGGGTCCTCCTCAGATCAGACAGGAGGAGGATGAGGAGGAGGAATATTTGAGTAGTGGGGGCATTGAAGGTAGGGATTCCTCAAGGGAGGGTTTTGTGTCCCCAGAAACAGAAGGGTTTGTGCGTGGCTAGGAGGAGGAAGTGCACGATGGGGTCATCCTCCTCATTGAGCAGGAAGACTTGGAAGCTAATGCCACCTCCAACCTATGCTGCATGGGCTCCCTTATTATGCAAAGCCTGCTAAAGGACCTCAGGATTTGTACTATCAAGGAGAGGGATCATTACTGGTTGGCAACCCTTCTTGATCCACGATACAAGGATAAAGTTGCAGAGCTCATCCTGCCCATACAGAGGGAGCACAGGATGAAAAAACTTGAGGACGCTCTAAAGCGACACTTGTGTAACACCTTTCCAGGCACTGGTAGGCTACCAAGTGATGACACAGGTGCTTCTGAGGCTGCGGATGATCAGAGGAATAGTGGTGAAGGCCGGGGCCGCTTGACTGAGGCGTTTTTAAATTTTTTTAGTCCACGACGGCCAGGGACGACAAATGTAGGTACCCATTGCCAGCGTCTTCACCATATGGTGCAGGACTACCTAGGGGCAAGGGCAGACCTGGATACCTTTCCAGCAGATGATCCACTGGCTTACTGGGTGTTGAGATTGGATCACTGTCCAGAACTTAGCCAATATGCTATGTAGGTACTAGGTTGCCCTTCATCTAGCGTGCTTTCTAAAAGGACATTCAGTGCCGCTGGAGGTTTTGTCACAGACAAAAGAGTGTGTCTGTCCACCGACTCTGTAGACCGGCTGACATTTATAAAAATGAATCAGTCCTGGATCAGCAGCTATCAATCCCCTGATGCTGACGCAACGGAATAGATCGGGGATATCTTCTGCATTCACAAAACCTCCACCACTGAACTCTTCCACAATACCACAAAAGGGTTACGGTGTGAAGGCACTTGCTGCCATGAAATGCACAATATTTGGCTGCACTGACGCATGTGCCAGATTTATTTCATTTTAATATAGGACCGCATGGTCCACCCCTGCATTCTTCCACAATACCACAGAGGGGTTACTGTATGAATGCACTTGCTGGCAGTCTGGCACCAAAAGCACAATATCTAGGTGCACGGACACCTTTACCAGATTCATAGCTTTTTAATATAGGACCACATGGTCCACCCCTGCACTCTTCCACAATACCACAGAGGGGTTACTGTATGATGGCACTTGCTGGCCTGGCACCAAAAGCACAATATTTGGGTGCAATGCCACTGACGCCTGTACCAGATTCATATCCTCAGAGGGGTTACTGTGTGACGGCACTGTTGCCGACGCTAAAAGCCCAATTTTAAAACACCTATTGTTACTTTCATCCAAAGCCTGCTTAAGTTTCACCATAATTTAGGCTGGGGTCAGACCAGCGCACTTTTAACGTGCGTTCTGGCGCACATAATTACGGCCGCACTAGCAGCAAATGACGGGCAATGACGGCCAATATACGAAGTACGGTCGCACGAAAGTCCGGCCGCGCAACGCAAATGGAAAACGAACGCATTTTTTCGAGAACGCTTAACCGCTAGTACGGACGTACTGAGTGCGCAGCTGCGGCATAGCGGCGTGTTTGCGTGATTAGGAGATGTCAGACACTGCTAATGTCCAGCCTACATAACGTCCATACGTAAAAAGAGTTTTATTGACGATCCGAAAGAAATCACGCACGAAAAATGCGCATCGTCTGACCGTTTTCGCGCATTCCGTGAAAAAATACGTCAATTCGTTCGGACGCACTTTTTTACGTTCGCGTGTAAAAATGCTTTCGTTTGACCCTAGCCTTAGTCAAAAAATCACTAAACTTTTTCTGCGCGTCCTAAAATGTCTTTTCATACAGGCTGCCGCCCCAAGCAGTTGTTTATGAATAGATTAAAGGAAAACCGTTTACCGTCATTTGAAATGTCATTGTCATGGACCTGACATCTGGCTCTCCTCAGAGCCACAAGGAACTGACTCTGCTCCAATTTTAAAGACCATTTTTCCTTTCTTTTGATTTTGCGTTTAAATACTGTCTGGACAATCTATGTTATTACTCATGTGATTTTATGAAGTGTGGTGTATTTAAAATGTATCCTCTATTGTGTGAGTGTAGATTCAGATGTAGAAAACTGTATGTATGTGATTTGCTCAAGTCCCCATTTTGCCCAGCCCAGCATGGGTCCAAAGGACAAAGGACCGCATGGCCCCAAGATGGAGGATACAGTTGAGCTTGGGAAGCCTTCTAAGTGAAGTCTTCAAAGTGAGCACTTACAGGAGATCTTCTGGTGAGTGATTTTGATTTTTGTTTCAAACAGATCTTTTCTATTCATCTTAAGGTTTTAAGTTAGGTCTGGTGAGTAAATTAGGTTAGGCTGGTGACTCATTTTCATACTGATTAGCATACAATTGGAATCAATTGGGTGGTATTTGCTTCTGGTTTAGCTTGTCCACTCCTTGCTGGGGGAGGTGTACTTAGGTGAATATATAAAGGTTGGGGATATTAGCTTGGTCTAATTGAGCTTGGGAAGCCTTGTAAGTGAAGTCTTCAAAGTGAGCACTTACAGGAGATCTTCTGGAGATACTCTGGAGGTAGTCTGAGGTTAGACAGGAGGTAGAAAACCTACAAAAAGGTAAGATTTGCTGGTTTTAAATCCATTCTTTTATAATGGCAGGCTTGGTCCAGTGTAAGCTGTCATGCATTTGTTTTTAGATCCAATTTTTGGAGGTTTGGAGTGTGCCTGATATGTAGGCAGCTCTCTTTATTGCAGCAGGAAATTGCCTGTTTGAAGTCTGAGATTTGTAAATTATCTGTTAGAGAAACTCAGGCTATGACTGTTACTAAGCCACTGCCACAGAGGCCTCCTAGGAGCGGCAGATGGACTACTGTAGGATCTGGTAGACTTAGAGTTGTGGATAGAAGGCATGTCTCACAATCTGTGGCTCTTCTTAATTCTTTTGAGGCACTTTCAGAGTGTAGTGGTAAGACGGATGTAGGATCAGACACCATAGTTGAGGAACCACCATCCACTATCCCTAAGGTATGCAGCACTGCAACCAAGGACAAAAATGAAAAGGTGGGACTTGATATAAGGCAATTGTTTCTGGGCGATTCTATCATAAGAGGTGTTGAGCTGGAGAGTAGTGGTTTGGTGAGATGTCTTCCTGGGGCTACTGCTCATAGAGACAAGAGACGTATTCTCAATATTGTCAAACAAGCAAAGCAACAAGGGGAACTGGACGTTCTAGTCCATCTAGGGACAAATGACTTGGCTAGCAATGAGGTTTCTGAGATTAAGGAAGATTTTTGTGTTCTTGGAGGTGAAATACAGCCGATTGCGTCCACTGTGTCATTCTCTGAAGTTTTGCCTGTGCATAACATTCAAGATAGGCAGATGCGCAATAGGGAATTCAATTTGTGGCTTCGGAAATGGTGTCGGGAGCAAGGATTTGGCTTTGTGTCCCATGATAGCTCTAATTGGAGCAGAAAGGAACTGTATAAAAAAGATGGTTTGCATCTTACTCATAGGGGAACATACGTTCTCAGTGAGAAGTTCAAAGGTTTCGCAAAGAAATATTTAAACTAGGAGGGGGGGACAAAACGGTAAAAAACAATCTGCCCGATTGTCCCCCAAAACTAAATCGGAGGGTGCAAGCAACATGCGAGGTAAATAATGACAAGCCCAGAGTCGTGTCTACAAATGCTCGCAGTTTAGTCAATAAAATCAATGAACTAGAGGCAATGATGGCAGCTGAAAAAGTAGATTTAGTGGCGGTTACTGAGACATGGTTCAGTGAGAAAAATAACTGAGACATAACAATACCGGGGTACTCTTTATATAGAAAAGACAGAGAAGGTAGGAAAGGAGGAGGAGTGGCCCTGTATGTGAAAAACAACATAAAAACGAACCAAATAAAAGTGAGCGAGGTGAACATAGAGTCAGTTTGGGTTACGCGAACATTTGGCAATCATACAGTAGCTCGTGTAGGTGTGATCTATAGACCCCGTGGACAAGCAGAAGAACTAGATAATCTGCTGGTTGAGGAAATAGCCAAAATGGCAATGAAGGGGGAAGTTATTATCATGGGGGACTTTAATCTTCCTGATGTGAACTGGAAAACCAAAACAGCTGGGTGCACCAGGAGTACAAATATTCTAAACTCCCTACTGGGATTATCTCTAACACAAGTAGTTGAGGAGCCGACCCGTAAAGAGGCCATATTGGATTTAATACTCACAAATGGAGGTTTGGTATCAGACGTTGTTGTAGGTGAAAATTTGGGATCTAGTGATCACCAGTCAGTATGGTTTAATATAACAACAGGGATGGAGCGGCACCACACAAGAAGGAAAGTTTTAGACTTTAAAAAAACTGATTTTTCTAAAATGAGATTTTGTGTGAAGGAGTCATTATCAGACTGGAGGAGTTTAAAGGGAGTCCAGGAGAAATGGGATTATTTAAAGGAAGCATTATTGAAGGCCACAGGAAATTGCATTCAGCTTGTTAGCAAAAACAAAAAAGGGAAGAAACCACTGTGGTACTCTGCAGAAGTGGCCAAAATGGTGAAGAACAAAAAGATAGCATTCAATAATTATAAAAAAACTCAGAGTGAAGAAGATAGGCAAACCTATAAAATTAGGCAGAAAGAGGCAAAGCAATTTTTAAGAGCTTCCAAAGCACACGCAGAAGAGAAAATAGCTCAGTCAGTAAAAAAGGGGGACAAAACATTTTTTAGATACATAAACGAGAAAAGAAAAGTAAAACAAGGATTAGTTAGATTAAAAACAAAGGAAGGAAGGTATGTAGAAGAGGATAAAAGTCTCGCTGACTGCCTCAATGAATATTTTTGTTCAGTCTTTGCAGAAGAAAAGGAAGGAAAGGGACCTCAGTTAGGAGAAACACTAAAGAGACATTTACATATCAGTTTACAGAGGAGGAGGTTCTACAGCAGCTGTCTAAAGTAAAGACAAATAAGTCAATGGGGCCTGATGGGATCCACCCTAAATTATTAAAAGAGCTCAGTGATGTAATAGCAAAACCGTTAACAGATTTATTTAACCAATCCTTGTTAACGGGAGTCGTCCCAGAAGACTGGAAATTAGCAAATGTTGTGCCCATTTACAAGAAGGGTAGTAGGGAGGAATCGGGGAACTATAGGCCAGTTAGTCTTACGTCAGTAGTGGGGAAATTAATGGAAACCATGTTAAAGGAAAGGATTGTTGAACATCTAAAAACACATAGATTACAGGATCAGAAAACATGGGTTTACCTCAGGGAGATCATGCCAAACTAATCTTATTGATTTTTTTGATTGGGTAACAAAAATAATAGACACAGGTGGTGCAGTAGACATTGCTTATTTAGATTTCAGTAAGGCTTTTGATACTGTTCCGCATAGAAGGCTTATCAATAAATTGCAATCTTTGAGCTTGGATTCCAATATTGTTGACTGGATTAGGCAGTGGCTGAGTGACAGACAACAGAGGGTTGTGGTAAATGGAGTTTATTCGGCGCAAGGTCTTGTTACCAGTGGGGTACCTCAGGGGTCAGTACTTGGACCCATTCTCTTTAATATTTTTATTAGTGATATTGCAGAAGGTATTAATGGAAAAGTATGTCTTTTTGCTGATGACACAAAGATTTGCAACAGGGTGACGTTCCTGGAGGGATCAGCCAAATGACAAATGATTTAGGTAAACTAAAAAAATGGTCGGAGTTGTGGCAATTGAGTTTTAATGTGGATAAGTGCAAGATAATGCACCTGGGACGTAAAAACCCAAGGCTGAATATAGAATATTTGATACATCTGAGGGTTGGAATTTAGGGGTCATTATTTCAGAGGATCTAAGGGTAAGTAGTCAATGTAATAGAGCAGCAGGAAATGCTGGCAGAATGCTTGGTTGTGTAGGGAGAGGTATTAGCAGTAGGAAAAGGGAAGTGCTCATGCCACTGTACAGAGCACTGGTGAGACCTCACTTGGAGTACTGTGTGCAGTACTGGAGACCGTATCTCCAGAAGGATATAGACATCTTAGAGAGAGTTCAGAGAAGGGCTACTAAAATGGTGTACGGCTTGAAGGAGAAAAGTTACCAGGAAAGGCTTAATGATCTTAACATGTACAGCTTGGAAAAAAGACGAGACAGAGGAGATATGATAGAAACATTTAAATACGTAAAGGGAATCCACAAGGTAGAGGAAGGAGTATATTTAAAAGGAAACAAAGTAGCAAAACAAGAGGACATAGTCTTAGATTAGAGGGGCAAAGGTTTAAAAGTAACATCAGGAAGCATTATTTTACTGAGCGGGTGGTGGATACATGGAACAGTCTTCCAGTAGAAGTGGTAGAGGCCAAAACAGTAATTGAATTTAAGCAGGCATGGGATAGGCATAAGGCTATCCTAAACAAAAGATAAATCCAGGTAAAGTATCCATGTAATTGGGCGACTAGATGGGCCGAAAGGTTCTTATCTGCCGACATTTTTCTATGTTTCTATGTTTTTACAGCAAACCAGCTGATTGGAGGCTTTTCCAAGACCTCATCTGCCTAATCCCCTGGACAATGGGGGAGCCTGAAAGGGACCTGATAGGGAACAGGAGGCTGGGAAAGGAGCCAATCAGTGCTGGTTGTGTGGGTGGGGGAGTTTTTAATCTGTGTGAAGTTGTATAAATCACCCTGTTTAAACCCATAAAAGCAATTCACTGTTTTAAAGCATACAGCCACGTCTGGTGTCTTCATTTCAGAGCTACAATCACTATTGCAGGAGACACTCAGTGGTCTCCTGCATCACCACTCAACCCAGGAACGGGATCCCCAAGGCAACACCGCACCATCTCTCCAGACGCCGGACCAACGCCATTTCATCCTCCAGGCCGCTCGAGACGCCGAGTGCCGTGCCACTCAGTAGTCGGGCCGGACGCCATCAAAGGGGGCGTCAGATAGAGCAGGACCGCAGGCGGACTTCCATCCCGTCAGTCATTTTTTTCTTTTTAAATGTTTCTATACATCCTAGAAATCCGCCACTTCACGGGCAGGTTATGGGGACCTCCTAGGCACGATATTTGAAGGAATTTTTCGTTTTTATTATTAACCCTTATTTCATGGAAAACTCACTGTTCCTTTAAAAAGTTTTTTTTTTTACTTTTTGTCCTTGTTTCCTGTCCCCCAGGACACTACCTGGACCCCCATACACCTTTTATGGCAAATATCTTGCATATATGCCCTCTTAGAGGGCACTCTAAAAATCGAATTTTGAGTCCCATTGACTTGCATTGAGTTCGAGTTCGAATTCGAACATTTGGAAAGTTAGAGTTCGAATGCGAACCGAACTCGGGGGTGTTTGGCTAATCCCTACTGAGAAGCCAATTGTCCCATTACTTTTGGTCCCTTAACAAGTGGGGGCACATCTGCAAACTGCTGTAAGTCTTACACCGTTCACCTGAGTTGGATGTACATACCCTCAAATTAAAGCTGACAGTCTGCAGTTAAAGCACATTCAGGGTTATTCAAAGAGATTCGAAAAGTCACCGCACGTTCGGTGACTTTTCGTTCTCTTCAATTCGGTTCCTTTTGCCGATCCCATTTCGGTGACCCTGCGGTGTATTCAGCAAACACCACAGGGTCCCCGAATTGCAGGGAAAAGCTGCCGCAAACCTGACGAAAACTAACCGCAAAACCCGGCGAATGCACACTGAAAACCCGCAAAAACATCTGGATTAACCTGCCGAATACCACAAAAAACCCGAGCAGGAGCCGATCAAACGCAGCCGAAGCCTCTGGAGAAAGCCGACACCGCAGAAGAGGCAGTGAATAAATTAGGAAAACAGTTTGTATGAATGTGAAAGTGAAACACTGTTTGCAAAGAAACTACTGAGCGAAAATGTCTGAAATTTGCCTATGATCCATTGAATGATAATAGAAGTAATAAAGAATAAAGATAATAAAGAAGTAAACTTAAAAAAAAAGGAAAATGCTTAAAATATCCTAAAAAAAATCTATGAATAAAGAGACTCTTTGCTGCAGAATATTACAATAAACGGTTTATTAGATATTGAATTAAAACGGGAATATTTTTAACATTGAAGTCTATGGGATTCTCCTGAATAAACTTGCCGAATTAAACCACCGAATGGCAGGACATTAGGGGAACCTTTCACTGCTGGTTTGTGTTCTCTGAATAGCCGAAGCATTGCTTCTCTATGGGGATTTCACTGCCCTCGAACAGGCACCGAACAGGCACCGAACAGGCACCGAACAGGCACCGAACAGGCACCGAACAGGCACCGAACAGGCACCGTATGTGCAGGCAATTCGCCAGGATTTGGCGAATTGCCTGCTCTCTGGATAGATGAATGGCCAAGAAAGGTAACCGAACGCTGATTTTCACTGCTACGTTACCTTTCTCAAGCAATTCGGATCTCTCTAAATTACCCTGATTGTGTTTGTTTCATTCCAACTCCATTGTGGTGGTGTATAGAGCCAAAGATGTTACAATTGTGACTATGTCCCAATATTTCTGCACCTGACTGTATATATGTGACATAGTGTGTGTTTGTATATATATATATATATATCCTGTAACCCCCTGTATGGGGATGGTGAGTGGGAGAAGCTTAGGATGTGCAGGGAATGTCCAGCCCTGGCCCCTTACTACAGCCTCCATGTGACAGGAGAGGACACACACACAGCAGTATAGACTGAGCAGTCAGACCCTGCGAGTCCCTTCACTGACTCCCCATCCACCTCACCCGCCGCTCTGTCTCTGCCGCTCCCCTCTGCGAGTCCCTTCACTGGCTCCCCATCCACTGCAGAATTAAGTTCAAAATCCTTATCCTTACCTACAAAACCCTCACTAACTCAGCTCCCCACTACCTGTCCTCACTAATCACCAAATACACCCCAGCCCGCTCCCTAAGGTCAAACAGTGACCTGCGCCTAGCTTCTCCCCGCATCACCTCTTCCCATGATAGACTGCAGGATTTCTCACGCGCAGCCCCCACTCTCTGGAACGCTCTCCCTCGTACTGTCAGACTTTCCCCTAACTTCTCTTCCTTCAAACGCTCCCTTAAAACATTCCTATTTAGGGAAGCCGTCCCCCCCAACTCACTGACGCAACCATCAATCACTCTCACCTTACAGTCCTCTCCTCCTGTTTCCAACCCCAACCCTCCCAGATTGTGAGTTCCTACGGGAATAGGGCCCTCATCTCCTCCTGTACTGTTTGTCAAATGTTGTTCAATGTATTGTAACCCTGTCTATACTGTGCTTATTGTACAGCGCTGCGGAATATGCTGGCGCTTTATAAATAAAGAATAATAATCATGGAGCAGCCAGATCCTGGGGAGCGCCAAGCAGCCACATCATTGGGAGCACCGAGCAGCCACATCATTGGGAGCACCGAGCAGCCACATCATTGGGAGCACCGAGCAGCCACATCATTGGGAGGACCGAGCAGCCACATCATTGGGAGCACCGAGCAGCCACATCATGGGAGGACCGAGCAGCCACATCATTGGAGCACCGAGCAGCCACATCATTGGGAGCACCGAGCAGCCACATCAGAGAGAGCACCGAGCAGCCACATCATTGGGAGCACCGAGCAGCCACATCATGGGGAGGACCGAGCAGCCACATCATTGGGAGGACCGAGCAGCCACATCATTGGGAGCACCGAGCAGCCACATCATTGGGAGCACCGAGCAGCCACATCAGAGAGAGCACCGAGCAGCCACATCATTGGGAGCACCGAGCAGCCACATCATTGGGAGCACCGAGCAGCCACATCATTGGGAGCACCGAGCAGCCACATCATTGGAGGACCGAGCAGCCACATCATTGGGAGCACAGAGCAGCCACATCATTGGGAGCACCGAGCAGCCACATCATTGGGAGCACCGAGCAGCCACATCATTGGGAGGACTGAGCAGCCACATCATTGGGAGCACCGAGCAGCCACATCATTGGGAGCACCGAGCAGCCACATCATTGGGAGCACCGAGCAGCCACATCATTGGGAGGACCGAGCAGCCACATCATTGGGAGCACCGAGCAGCCACATCATTGGGAGCACCGAGCAGCCACATCATTGGGAGGACTGAGCAGCCACATCATTGGGAGCACCGAGCAGCCACATCATTGGAGCACCGAGCAGCCACATCATTGGGAGCACCGAGCAGCCACATCATTGGGAGGACTGAGCAGCCACATCATTGGGAGCACCGAGCAGCCACATCATTGGGAGCACCGAGCAGCCACATCATTGGGAGCACCGAGCAGCCACATCATTGGGAGGACTGAGCAGCCACATCATTGGGAGCACCGAGCAGCCACATCATTGGAGCACCGAGCAGCCACATCATTGGGAGCACCGAGCAGCCACATCATTGGGAGCACCGAGCAGCCACATCATTGGGAGCACCGAGCAGCCACATCATTGGAGGACTGAGCAGCCACATCATTGGGAGCACCGAGCAGCCACATCATTGGGAGCACCGAGCAGCCACATCATTGGGAGCACCGAGCAGCCACATCATTGGGAGCACCGAGCAGCCACATCATTGGGAGGACTGAGCAGCCACATCATTGGGAGCACCGAGCAGCCACATCATTGGGAGGACCGAGCAGCCACATCATTGGGAGCACCGAGCAGCCACATCATTGGGAGCACCGAGCAGCCACATCATTGGGAGGACCGAGCAGCCACATCATTGGGAGCACCGAGCAGCCACATCATTGGGAGCACCGAGCAGCCACATCATTGGGAGGACTGAGCAGCCACATCATTGGGAGCACCGAGCAGCCACATCATTGGGAGCACCGAGCAGCCACATCATTGGGAGCACCGAGCAGCCACATCATTGGGAGGACTGAGCAGCCACATCATTGGGAGCACCGAGCAGCCACATCATTGGGAGCACCGAGCAGCCACATCATTGGGAGCACCGAGCAGCCACATCATTGGGAGGACTGAGCAGCCACATCATTGGGAGCACCGAGCAGCCACATCATTGGGAGCACCGAGCAGCCACATCATTGGGAGCACCGAGCAGCCACATCATTGGGAGCACCGAGCAGCCACATCATTGGGAGCACCGAGCAGCCACATCATTGGGAGGACTGAGCAGCCACATCATTGGGAGCACCGAGCAGCCACATCATTGGGAGCACCGAGCAGCCACATCATTGGGAGCACCGAGCAGCCACATCATTGGGAGCACCGAGCAGCCACATCATTGGGAGGACTGAGCAGCCACATCATTGGGAGCACCGAGCAGCCACATCATTGGGAGGACCGAGCAGCCACATCATTGGGAGCACCGAGCAGCCACATCATTGGGAGCACCGAGCAGCCACATCATTGGGAGGACCGAGCAGCCACATCATTGGGAGCACCGAGCAGCCACATCATTGGGAGCACCGAGCAGCCACATCATTGGGAGGACTGAGCAGCCACATCATTGGGAGCACCGAGCAGCCACATCATTGGGAGCACCGAGCAGCCACATCATTGGGAGCACCGAGCAGCCACATCATTGGAGGACTGAGCAGCCACATCATTGGGAGCACCGAGCAGCCACATCATTGGGAGCACCGAGCAGCCACATCATTGGAGCACCGAGCAGCCACATCATTGGGAGGACTGAGCAGCCACATCATTGGGAGCACCGAGCAGCCACATCATTGGGAGCACCGAGCAGCCACATCATTGGGAGCACCGAGCAGCCACATCATTGGGAGCACCGAGCAGCCACATCATTGGGAGCACCGAGCAGCCACATCATTGGGAGGACTGAGCAGCCACATCATTGGGAGCACCGAGCAGCCACATCATTGGGAGCACCGAGCAGCCACATCATTGGGAGCACCGAGCAGCCACATCATTGGGAGCACCGAGCAGCCACATCATTGGGAGGACTGAGCAGCCACATCATTGGGAGCACCGAGCAGCCACATCATTGGGAGGACCGAGCAGCCACATCATTGGGAGCACCGAGCAGCCACATCATTGGGAGCACCGAGCAGCCACATCATTGGGAGCACCGAGCAGCCACATCAGAGAGAAATTCTTGTTTTGTTTTGCGTGATTTTCTAGCGCCTCCATTCTTAACGCCTCCATTGCGTTAGAAAATCACGCAAAACAAAGCAAGAATTTCTCTCTGGGGACTGAAAGGGAGGAACGCAGATATGGGGCTTCACAATCGTTAGAACAAGGATGTAGAGATATTCCAGGATGAAGCGCACACAATGCATACTGTATGCGCAGAAGAAAGCCCCGTGCGCTCCAAGGTGAAACTCAGCTCTATACAAATATGTGGTGTTTAGAACTCTAAGAACACAAATTAAGTGGTTCTTCACATGTGGACACTATCTGGACTAATGAGAAGACTATATAAACAGCAGGGGATGGGGATATTCCTTCACATGTATTGTTCCAGCTGATGAAGTCGGTTCACACCGACGAAACGCGTCCTGGTTTAACACTTTTTTAATAAAATCCTTTTTTAATCCATCCTGCTGTTCCTGTATCGTTGTGGAGAGGGTTTTTTGAGTTTTTCCCTAAATAACTCATAGGTGAATACTCCAAGAGCCTGGAGGCTCCACCAAGAGTGAGTGCAAAATTGGCAAATTTCTGCATATAAAGGCCAGTCTTTTGCAGTATGACACTAGGCTCGATTTGGGTCTGTTGTTTTCTCTCACCCAGTTAGGGGTGATTGTTCACCTCCGCTGTGGAGGTTCGTTTCCTTCTTTAAACTCTCACCCAGTTATGCAAGAGATTGGGAAAACAGATATCTATCTGGCTCCTGTGAATACCAGAAGAAATCCAACCAACTAAAGCTTGGATAAAGCCCAGTGGATTTGGCCTGGCTATTCCCATATATTATATGTGGAGATGAAGACACTACTATAACAAGAATTTAAGTGTATGTGGTATTTACCCAAAAATCCTGAGTGCGCTGTACCCTTCACAACAATAGACTGCCCTCCGGGCAGGCTTAACACCTATGGGAAAAAAAATTAATAATAACCATTTTGTCCGTCAAAAATGCTGGACGTATAAATGCAGTCGGTCTGACCACGTTCCATCACTCACACACAAAGCTATGCAGACGTTGTGGACGTGGCGCACTCTGCACGTCCGTTCTAGTGTTTTTACGTTCTTGCTAACTTGCGTCCGTTTGCCGCGTCCGCACCTCTGTGTGAACGTGCTTCGTGTGTGCGTCTCTATTGATCATAATTGTTTGCTACCACGGATGTTAAAATGTGCGGCAACACGGATGTAATCACTCGTCTGACCCCAGCCTTGGCTGCTCTCAGTCTGTAATATTTGCTATCAGCCTCTCAGAGTGTCTCTGCGTTACCAACCTCTGTTTTCAGGCAGAAATGATGTGAAAATGAAAATAGCATAAAGGAATTGCTAAAAGGTGCTGCTCATCACACATGTGATAAAATAGTTTGTATGACTCGACATGTTTCGTCCGTGGTGTCATCAGAAGCCATTGACACAAATGGATTAGTGAATAGAGACGGTTTTGGTAACGCAGGGACACTCTGAGAGGCTGGTTAGCAAATATTACAGACTGAGAGTATCACAGAGGGATCCACTTAACACTTTCCTATACCTAGTTATTCCCCCGAAGGCTCGATGTCCTCACCTGCTTCCGCATATGCAGCAATGTATGTAGGAATCTCCTTGGCAAAACGGGTTTTTCCTTCTCGTCCCCTTCCCTCCTCTCAGTATAGCAAACTCTGCTATATACACTCTATACCTTCTGTGAACGGGGGGGGGGATAAGGAGGAGAGACCCTCCCAATGCTACTGGGTCCTTCTGAGTGTAATGTGATCTCGCTGCCTCCCTCTGTGGTATTTTCCAGTAGCGGTTACAATCGGATCACCTTTTAAGGGTCTCTACTAGTCTAATATATATTCTGTTCTGAGCAAGCAGGTAAACTATATCTATACCTTCCTATACCCAGTGATCCCTTGAAGGTTCACTCTCCTCACCCGTCTCTGCTTATGCAGCAATCAATGTATATATAAACGGCTCTATATAATTTACCTCTCAGCATAGTAATCCCTACTATACTCACTCCATACCCTCTGCCAAAGTGGGAACAAGGACACACTTATATGAGAGACCCTTTCAATGTTATTGGGTCTTTCTAAGCTAGATGCACTAACAAATACAAGTTCGGCAGTTTTTCCCTGCATTTCCCGGCAGCTCTGACACACGTTTGTTTTTTAATTCTCTGCAAATCCATTCAGAGCCTGATTTTAACTGTTTCTTTGCCTTTGGTGCCCCCTAGTGGTCCAAAGTGTAAATGTCCGTCTGGTCTTTCCAATACATTAAAAGTTAAGTTTTAACATACTTTGTATCCACCATCACTGATCTATATCAATCAGGGTTACCCCCGCACCATCTGGGTGATGGTTACATATAGCGGAGGTTGATTTGGCTGTTACCCACCTATCAGTAAGTGTCACACATGTACAGTTGAGGCTTTGCAGACGTTGGGCAGATCATATATGAATATCGTTAATATCAGAGGGCGAGTTTTCAAGCCTTGGGGTACACCGCACGTGACTGGGAGGAGGAGGATGGAGCTGCCAGAAATGGACACATATTGCGATTGATGACAAATGATCTCCCAGAGGCCCCTGTGAAACCTCAGATTTGGGGGAAATCAGCTAATTTGTTTTGGATGTTTCTTTGTAATTGTTGTAAAATGTTTCAATCCTTCCTTTTATCGCAAAGCTCCACCAGAATTGCCCAATGGCTGGAGAGGATGAAGGGCCCGTCCGATCCCAGGAATAGAAGATGGTGTTAGGTGGGGACCGTGGCTGACACATTGGAAGGAGGGAGAGGATTAGAGACATAAAGGTCAGTATTACAAAGTTGATGCTAACTTCACCAGAGCTGTTGTAAACTTAAGAACCCATAGACTATGGGCTACATTACATTCTTGGTGCTAACGTTAGCTCTGGTAGCCACCGCATGTTACAGTCCAAACGCTAACGGGTCCAGAATTCGTTAGCACCAGCCGACCCCCCCCCCCAAAAAAAAATCCAGATCCTCACCTCCTATCCCGCGCTCTCTCTATCCCCATTCTCTCCCTGCAGATGACTATGCTGACCTGCCGGATCTCTCGAGGCGAGATCCGGCAGGTCATGTGACGTCCACAGTCAGTTTCAATGGAGTCCTATGGAGCGCCTGCTTTGTAATTTTGCAGTAAAACGGGGGGGCTAGGGAGAAAACTGTGGGTGGTTTTTTTTCTCCCTAGCGTCCCCGTTTTACCATGAAATATGTAATGACACTCGTAAGTTTACAACAGCTCTGGTTAAGTTAACACCAACTTTGTAATACTGCCCACAATGTCCGTATCACTGAGTGCGGGATCTGCCGGAGACTCGCCCTAATTACTCTATTAATTAATGCCATGTGCTGATAATAGCAAGAGCTGAGCGTGAAGCCGCAGTGAATGCAAAGCCACAGCGAGTGTGAGGCCGCAGCGAGTGTTGGTTTCATCGTATCATTAAATTGAGCTCCTGATGATTTTGATTCACAGATTTAATCGCTGTATTAATTCCTTTCCCTCACACAGGGTCATTAATAGGACGGAGGCAGAGGGGAGCTGCGCGTTAATGGGGCGCATTCTGAGTCTGGAGAATTGTTACACGGAGCATCGCTGGATCTGCGAGAGAAACATGACCGAATAACCGGGGGAGGGGCAGAAATAATACTGGAATAAAAGATACAAACTATTTGGTTTATTAAAGAATTGATTACTTTGCTTTATCACGTTACAATTACAAGTAGGGATGCACCGATACCATTTTTTTATGACCAAGTACAAGTACCGATACTTTTATTTAAAGTCATGTGACGATTTCCAATAAATAATTTTTGATTTTGCTGAAAGCCTGTCCTGTTTATGTTAATATTGAAATGTATGACCAGACACCCTAATTACAAACACCCGGATATATAATTAGGCAGAGTAGGTATGTGCCAAGAGGGGTGTCAGACCTCGTCAGGAGGGTTTAGCTAACCAGGCCGAAACGATCGTCGGGGGTTGCTGCACCTCTCGTGCAGGGATGATGTCCTTGGCAATCGCCCTTTCTGGGTGAGAACAGACTGATTTGCATATGGAGCAGGGCTGGCCCGACCATGGAGCACAGTGGAGCAAATGCACCAGCTGACAAATTCCTGTTGAGTGGCGTTTTTTTTCGGCTGTTGCACTTTTTTTTCTCAGTGCAACACATTCACAGTTGCCCCCCGCCTCCTATACACGGGAGGCCAGATGTGACGGTGAGCCCCCTATAGGGTGACGGGGAGCCTTTAAGCTGCCTTTAGGACAGGTATATGGTATAGCAGCCAGTAACAGAGTCAAGCACGATACTTTCAGATTTATATTTCAAAGCCAGGGAGTATTATAAGACAACTGAATTGTGCAAGCTGCAGGGCAGCACTAAATACAGACTGATGATCCAGACACTCCCAGCCAGGGAGTACAGATAAAGGCCTGAGAACCACTCGAGCAAATTGGCTTTGAGGCCAAATGCCTGCTGAGTGAAGCAGCTTAAATTATTGTAGCGCTCACTCCCGGAGAAGCCGCTGAATAAACCTCGGGTTAGTCTCACCGCACTAGGAAATAACTATACACCAGAACTGTTTTGGATTTTTATATATTATATTCTTTACTGATGCCAATAAAGCAGCATATATTACGTAGATACAGTATTTAAATGACAAGAATTCGTAACGCGGGAAAAAACACGCGGCGGAAAAAGAAAAAGGTTAACCCCCTCAGTTCTGGAGTGTAAGTCCCGTGAATAATAGCCCAAAAATGTGTATGTGTATTGTCTCGGGTACCCGGGTACTGTATTCAACTGGCCAGTGAATGAAACAAACAATCTTCGACTAGTCACAGTTGGGGCCCTGTAAATTTAAACAATACTGCAGCGTGCGTTTATTTTGGGAACTGCGGCCTGGTAGGCCTCTCACCCATCCGATAGGCAAACTGTCCAGCACCCGATCAAGGATCTTCTCCCGCTGTGTACTGGGACTCTGTGCCACTGGATTCGCTCCTTGCTTGTCGAATCTCCGCAACTGGAACAACGATCCACTGCATGCACTCCCAATCGATCAGCGCGGTCTCCTAACTCGGGGTCCAGCCGGAACCAACCTGTCATCCAGACCTCTCAGCGCTGCGTAGGTAGGTCTCCGCACGGTCAATGTCCCGATCTCCAGCCCTGTGAGGCAGCGCCTGTACTCCGGCCTGGTCACGATCCTTGACAGTTCTCACGTGCGTCCTTCACCTTTCACTGCTCCACTCACTCTGAACATGCCTTCCACGAGGCTGCTGATCTCCTTCCTCCTTCTCTCCCACCCCCTTCCTGTCCTCACGCAAAGCATGATGGTCGGTGTAGTTCAGTTTCTGTCCAGCATAGTCCATTATGTCTCTGTCTCCCTCTGGTGGCCATAATAATTAAATGCAGCAGAACACAGTCTTTAAAGCAGCGCTACATTATAAACAGACAGAATAATACCTGAAACAGACAAGGTTAATACTAGAGAGAGATCCAAGCCAGATGGTCATACACAGAATATCAGAAATATAACTTCAGGGACCAGACGAGAGGGTAATCCAAACACAAGAGCCAGGAGGTCATACACAGAACAAGAATTACAGCAACACAGCACACAGGGACTAGGTAGAAATAGGTCTATCCTGATCCAAGGATCAAGAGAAATCCTGGCCCTACATATAGGGCTGAACAGGTCTTGTGACCGCAGACCAATTAGCCCAACAGATGGTCTGCAAAGCCTGAAAACAAAAAATAAACAGGAATCCCTGCTACCACCAGCAGGGGGCAGGGTCGAGATGTGACACCAGGGTGGAAGAGCAGGAGAGACATTGGCTGGCTGGGAGGCAGCTCATCTCTCCTCCAGAATCAACCAGGGAGGTGCAGCACTTGGTCTCTGTGTAACTCCGGCTGCCCTTCAGTCTCCCTGGGATTAGAGGTGCTGTAACCATCCAGCCTAATCAGTGAGTGCTCACATCGGTGCTTTTGCGGTATTCACACCACCCCCGCGCTTCTGGATGCATTTGTCCTCCTGCACGTTGGCAGCACCTCCACCCCTGCCTGTCTCAGCCTCACACACCCACACACACAGACCTTATAGCCCCCCTCTCTCCACTTCAGACAGGACCCCCCCACACTTCTTCAGGCTGGCCTGGCTCACACACTCCTGCAGCACTACCCCCCCTCCTCCCCTCCTGCTCTGCTGTCTCTTAACCATGGAAAGGAGCTTCAGTGATAAGAAATGTGATTTCATGTGAAGGGCTCACTCTCCCCCGAATGCAATGTCCTACAAATGCAGGGCAGACATGGGCATTCAAGCAGTGGGTCATCAGGGTATATGGGGTATGTCTGTATTTTGTGTACTGCAGCAGTGTCACTGCAATCCTTCTGGGCACGGTGGAAGATTTACTCTGCCTGTCCAAACCCCCTCCCTTGCACTTGATAATATCTCGCTATTGCGGCATGTTATGATCAATGTGTTTTCTACATTTAGTGTCGCACATGACATGTCAGCTTATCTACCAATACTGAGGCTTTTACGGTGTCTGGTTTGCACAAGCTGTATGTAATATTGCACCTTGCTACACTTTATTTGTATGTAATCTGTTACAGGCTGCTCTATGGGTTTTTTATTTTTCCAGGGGGGAGGTAGGGGTGGGTGGGTGCTGTAATGGGGTTGAACTTGAGCGTTTCAGTCCTGTTCAAGCCTTTGCAGGGTTAACTTTCCAGTTGTTTCCACTTTTTAAAAAAAGGTGTTTTTGTATGATTTATAACCCTGAGAATGCTGCAGCTTTTCATCTCCTAGAAATGATGGGAATGTATATTGTTTACACTCTGCTCTAGGGGAATCTTCATACACAGCGCACATTATTGTGAGTTTTATTGCTGTGTTGCTCTGTGATACAGTAATGTGCAGTGTGTATGAGCGTATCAGAGCTCCACAGCAATAAAGCTCACACTAATGTGCGGTGTATATGAGTGTGTAACAGAGCTCCACAGCAATAAAACTCACAGTAATGTGTGGCGTGTATGAGTGTGAGTTTTATTGCTGTGGAGCTCTGTGATACAGTAATGTGCAGTGTGTATGAGTGGGAGTTGTGCTGGCACTAGTGCTGTTGCTCATTCTCAGGACCCTCACAATTCCCCATTACCTCACTATGTGCCACAAGGGGGCGCCTTGCTCTGTGTAAAAAAAAAAAAAATTACACGTGAGGTCCAATGAATGATAATAAAGGCTGTTACAGAAAAAAGTAAAAACGATTTAAAAAAAAAAAAAAAAATCGGCAAAAGGTTTTTGGCAAACAAAACCAGAAAAATTATTAAAGTATACCAATAGAATCTATAAATAACGAGACTTTTTACTGCAGAATATCATAATAAACGATTTATTAGATATTGAATTAAAACGGGAATATTTTTAACATTGAAGCCTATGGGATTCTCCTGAATAAATTTGCCGAATTAAACCACCGAATGGCAGGACATTAGGGGAACCTTTCACTGCTGGTTTGTGTTCTCTGAATACCTGAAGCATTGCTTCTCTATGGGGATTTCACTGCCCTCGAACAGGCACCGAATGGCCGAATGGCCAGGAAAGGTAACCGAACGCTGATTTTTGGCGTTCGGTTACCTTTCGGCAGCCATTCGGATCTCTTTGAATAACCCTGTATGTCTTTCTTGTAAAGCCTGTTCAGAATTTCTCTTCTCTAAATTAGAGACATAATTGTGACAGTGGACAAGATATTGAGCATGAGCTGTAGAAAACTGTCCTAAAACAGAGGTTTTCGCTTTTGTTTCGGGCTCTTCTACTTTCCGTCATTCTATGAGCCCAGATATTCTGCTCCATTGCCGGCGCGTCCATGTCGTACATATATACACATACACACCCCAACATGTCAGACCTCAGACCAGATAGTGTGTGTCACATATATACACACACCAGCCCTGGTGAAGTCCAGCTCTGGAGAAGAGTCTGAAAGCCCAATGGATATGGAGGTCTCCATGCCCAGGGAACCCGAACCTGCCCATCCCATGGACTTTGAAACTGCGTCGGTGGAACCAGAACCTCCAACCCCTATGGAGATTATGTACATCCAGACTCCGGGTGTAACAACAACTCCCATCACTCCTGACCTGCAAGATCCTCTGTCCCCAGATTGTATGTATGCCTCAAATGGGACGGTGGTCCGTAAGGAAGATCTAGAAAGCTTTGAGGAAGCATTACGGTTCAGGGAAGCTGCGAGTCAACCTACTCAACATGTTATGACTCTGTCAACTACTCCCATCACTCACAGCCAGCAAGGTCCGACCATCTGTTGGTTTGAAGATTCTAGTTATGACCCTCTGTATGATGTTGTTCCATTTGGCTGTATACCCTCTGAGGAATCAGATCCAGAGGACACGTGGTCTCCAAAACACCAAGTCATCATGCGGGATCTCGGGGGTCTGACGTCCCTATGAAGACATGGTGAGGATTCTGTTCCTCTTACAGCGAGGACTCTGTATCAGAGGGAGATTACGGCAAAGAGGATGAGATGATGAAGAGGACCATACAACCCATCTTAATCTCTTTTCCTCCTTTAGTGATGAAAGCGAACCTGGGGGAGAAGAGAAGATGCCCATCCTTACCGCTGACCCTTTTATTAACAATTCCTTGGATGCCCACTGCAGCAAGAAGTCCAAGTCGAGGATCAGGAGACAACAGTGGAGAAGCCGTCGCCAAACCAATGTCACTAGACCCAAGATTGGAGAGACCCAGGATGGTCTTCATACAACTCCTGCCCCGATGGCATCCTCCTATGTGGGCACGGTTTTCTCGGGCAACGCTGCCTCTTACCTGTGCCACTCCATATCGTTTGAGTCTACGGGGCTGTGACATTCTTGCTCATCCAGATTCACCACCCGAAGTACCAGGCAGTTATACAGTTCAGGGAACTTTTGTCATACCTACCAAAGGAAAGGGTTAACATTTGATTCTACAGATTGAGCAATTTCCGCATCCGTAAAATCCTGTGTTTTGATTGAAATGGTTATTCGGTTTCCTTGGAGCATATTCGCTTGTGGTCAGTCTGGTTTTTCAAATTTTTTGTCCTGTACAGATGAATCGGGGTCTCGGGGGAAGGATATCCTGTAATATCCGAGACCCCGATTCATCTGTAGAGGAGACAAAAAATTTGAAAACCAGACTGACCACAAGCGAATATGCTCCAAGGAAACCGAATAACCATTTCAATCAAAACACAGGATTTTACGGATGCGGAAATTGCATAAGCTGCAGAAGCACAGAAAATAAAAAGAGACATGTAACAAAAGTCACCAATAGAAGAGGCTCATGGAAAATATCCTAATGGCAGTCAGGCTACCTCTGGCGAGCACATGGAGGGCTGTGCGGCCCCCTAAAGAAATGCCACCCCACACCATTACTGGCACACTGCCAAACCGGTCATGCTGGAGGATGTTGCAGGCAGCAGAATGTTCTCCACGGCTTCTCCAGACCCTGTCACGTCTGTCATGTCTGTCACATGTGCTCAGTGTGAACCTGCTTTCATCTGTGAAGAGCACAGGGCGCCAGTGGCGAAGCTGCCAATCTTGGTGTTCTCTGGCAAATGCCAAACGTCCTGCACGGTGTTGGGCTGTAAGCACAACCCCCACCTGTGGACATCGGGCCCTCATACCACCCTCATGGAGTCTGTTTCTGACCGTTTGAGCAGTCACATACACATTTGTGGCCCCCTGGAAGTCATTTTGCAGGGCTCTGGCAGTGCTCCTCCTGTCCCTCCTTGCACAAAGGCAGAGGTAGCGGTCCTGCTGCTGGGTTGTTGCCTTCCTATGGCCTCCTCCACATCTCCTGATGTACTGGCCTGTCTCCTGGTAGCGCCTCCTTGCTCCGGACACTACGCTGACAGACACAGCAAACCTTCTTGCCGCAGCTCGCATTGATGTGCCATCCTGGATGAGCTGCATTACCTGAGCCACTTGTGTAGGTTGTAGACTCCGTCTCATGCTACCACTAGAGTGACAGCACCGCCAGCATTCAAAAGTGACCAAACCATCAGCCAGAAAGCACAGGAACTGAGAAGTGGTCTGTGGTCACCACCTGCAGAACCACTCCTTTATTGGGGATGTCTTGTTACCTGCCTATGCTTCCCACCTCTTGTCTATTCCATTTGCACGACAGCAGCAGCAACATGTGGACTTGATCGTCAATCAGTGTCGCTTCCTAAACGGACAGTTTGATTTCACAGACGTGTGATTGACTTGGAGTTACATTTTGTTGTTTAAGGCTAGGGACAGATGAGCGCATTTTCTGCAGCCACCGTCAAAATGTACGTCGATGCGTGCGCACGCATTTTTTCACGGAATACGCTTAAGTGGTCAGACGATGCGCAATTCTGGACGTATTTCATGACGATGGGGTGAAAAGAAGTCTAGGGAAATCCGGCTGTTTGAACGTTATGTTGGCCGCACACTAGCAGCGTCTGACATCTCCTAATCACGCACACACGCTGCTATGCGGCCGCAGCGCACTTTGTACGTCAGTAGCAGCGGTTTCACGTTCTGATAAAAATGCGTTCATTTGCTGGTTGCGTGGTGTCGGCGCACTTTCGTACGCACGTACTGCGTATATTGGCCGTCATTGGCCGTTATGTGCTGCTACTGCCGCCGTGATTTAGTGCGCCTGCACGCGCGTTCCGACTGCCCCACTCTGACCCTAGCCTAAGTGTCCCTTTATTTTTTTGAGCAGTGTATATAAGTAAATATGATAAACACATGGGGGGGGGTTGCACTCAGCCTTAACTAAGCATTCAGTGCGGGTGCGTCTCAAAATAAAATACAAAACATGAATGTGTTTGTCTGGAGTGCTCTCCTCCTGGTTTTGTTTTGTATTTTATTTTGAGACGCACCCGCACTGAATGCTTAGTTAAGGCTGAGTGCAACCCCCCCCATGTGTTTTTCATATGAATTTCCTGGGTATGCACCCCCTCCATGCCACAGGTACTCCTCCTCCAGGACCTATTTAACCTTGATCTGCGGGAGCTCCATGAAGGGACCTGTTCCTCAGTAAGTGAGTTTATCCCATGATGGGCAGTCATTAGGTTTGCAGAGTTGGACCTGCCAGAGGGTGGATTACATTGACGCTGTTGGCATCATTAGGTTTGCAGAGTTGGACCTGCCAGAGGGTGGATTACATTGACGCTGTTGGCATCATTAGGTTTGCAGAGTTGGACCTGCCAGAGGGTGGATTACATTGACGCTGTTGGCATCATTAGGTTTGCAGAGTTGGACCTGCCAGAGGGTGGATTACATTGACGCTGTTGGCATCATTAGGTTTGCAGAGTAGAACCTGCCAGAGGGTGGATTACATTGACGCTGTTGGCATCATTAGGTTTGCAGAGTAGGACCTGCCAGAGGGTGGATTACATTGACGCTGTTGGCATCATTAGGTTTGCAGAGTAGGACCTGCCAGAGGGTGGATTACATTGACGCTGTTGGCATCATTAGGTTTGCAGAGTAGAACCTGCCAGAGGGTGGATTACATTGACGCTGTTGGCATCATTAGGTTTGCAGAGTAGAACCTGCCAGAGGGTGGATTACATTGACGCTGTTGGCATCATTAGGTTTGCAGAGTTGGACCTGCCAGAGGGTGGATTACATTGACGCTGTTGGCATCATTAGGTTTGCAGAGTAGAACCTGCCAGAGGGTGGATTACATTGACGCTGTTGGCATCATTAGGTTTGCAGAGTAGAACCTGCCAGAGAGGGATTACATTGACGCTGTTGGCATCATTAGGTTTGCAGAGTAGGACCTGCCAGAGGGTGGATTACATTGACGCTGTTGGCATCATTAGGTTTGCAGAGTAGGACCTGCCAGAGGGTGGATTACATTGACGCTGTTGGCATCATTAGGTTTGCAGAGTAGGACCTGCCAGAGGGTGGATTACATTGACGCTGTTGGCATCATTAGGTTTGCAGAGTAGGACCTGCCAGAGGGTGGATTACATTGACGCTGTTGGCATCATTAGGTTTGCAGAGTAGGACCTGCCAGAGGGTGGATTACATTGACGCTGTTGGCATCATTAGGTTTGCAGAGTAGGACCTGCCAGAGGGTGGATTACATTGACGCTGTTGGCATCATTAGGTTTGCAGAGTAGGACCTGCCAGAGGGTGGATTACATTGACGCTGTTGGCAGTTTAAGTAATTCACGGCCGTTCATTGTGAAGCAAATTTCCACCATTTTATTCAGCAAAGCTCAGAGTTATGAAATTTTCACCACGTGGTAAAAGCTGGTATTATGCCCCCATGCATGGAGCTGTTGCTGCAGGTTTTTGAATGTGTTTGTCTGGAGTGATCTCCTCCTGGTTTTGTTAAGTAAATATGATGATTTATGACACAATTCATCCTCAATCACTACAATCCACCCTTTGACTTATGTCATAAATCGATCTTCTATAAGATACCTCCCCATTTTACCTCTTGCGAGTTCCCCTCCTATTAGACACTATTGCAACATCCAGATTTGGAAAAAACACAGTATTTTCATACATAAACACTATCAGCGTTATTCAAAGAGAATCAAAGTCACCGCACATTCGGTGACTATTCGTTCTCTTCAATTCGGTGCGATTTGGTATCCCATTTCGGCGACCCTGTGGTGTATTCAGCAAGCACCACAGGGCCGTCGAAGCGCAGGGAAAAGCCGCCGCAAACCCGACGAACACTCACCGCAAAACCAGGCGAACGCACACCGAAACCCACAAAAACATCCGGATTAACCCCGCTGAACACGCCAGAGAAACCCAAGCAGCCGCCGGAAAAACCCGACACCGCAGACGAATGGAGTGAAAAAAAAAAAAAGTACGCTTGAATGTTTGAAAAGTGAAACGCTGTTTGCAAAGAAACTACTGAGCGAAAATGTCTGAAATCTATATATATAAACGCGAAAGTCCTGACTGACTGACTCATCAACGCCCAGCTGAAACCGTTTAACCTAGGAACGTGAAATTTTGAAGGTGCACTGTTTTTATGATGTAGGCGCCCACTAAGGAAGGATTTTTGGAAACTCCGCCCCTAAGGGGGTGAAAAAGGGGGTTGAATATTTTAAACAGGATATCTATATCTTAAAAACAGAAGATGTTACAGACGTGAAAATCGGTATTTAGATTCGTCTTGAAAAATAAAAAAACATGTATTTTACCGTTTTTCAAAAATTCGACTGGGGGGGTGAAAAAAGGGGGTTGAATACTTTAAATATTTTAAACTGGATACCTATATCTTAAAAACAGAAGATGGTACAGACGTGAAAATCGATATTTAGATTCATCTTGAAAAATAAAAAACATGGACGTTTTTCCATTTTCCAAAAATCCCAAGTGGGCGGGTAAAAAAAGGGGGGGCTGAATACTTTTAAACAGGATACCTACATCTCAAAAACAGAAGATGTTACAGACTTGAAAATTGGTATTTAGATTTGTCTAGAGAAACAAAAAAACACCTATTTTGCCATTTTCCAAAAATCCAGTGGGAGGGGGAAAAAAGGGGGGTTGAATACTTTTATCAATATACCTATATTTCCAAAAACCAAAGATGTTACAGATGTGAAATCTGGCACTTACAATCTTCGTGAAAAAAAAACGTGTTTTGCCATTTTCCACAAATCCAAATGGGGGGGGGGTCGAGGGAAAGGGGTCTGAATACTTTTATCAGTATATCTATAGTTCAAAAACCAAGATGTTACAGATGTGAAGATTGGTAATTACAATCTTTTGAAAATAAAGAAACACGTGTTTTACCATTTTCCAAAAATCCAAGTGGGGGAGAAAAAAGGGGGGTGAATACTTTTAAACAGGATACCTACATCTCAAAAACAGAAGATGTTACAGACGTGAAAATTGGTATTTAGATTTGTCTAGAGAAAAAAAAAACACCTATTTCACCATTTTCCAAAAATCTAGTGGGAGGAGGGAAAAAAGGGGGGTTGAATACTTTTATCAGTATACCTATATTTTCAAAACCAAAGATGTTACAGGTGTGAAATATGGCACTTACAATCTTCTTGAAAAATAAAAAACACCTGTTTTACCATTTTCCAAGAATCCAGTGGGGGGTGAAAAAAGGGCGTGAATACTTTTCAACAGGATACCTATAGATACCTATATTAAACAGAAGATGTTACACATGTGAAAATTGGTATTTAGATTCGTCTTGAAAATAAAACAACACATATTTTACCATTTTCCAAAAATCCAGTGGGGGGGGGGTGGGTAAAAAGAGGGATGAATACCTTTATCACTATACCTATATTTCAAAAACCAATGATGTTACAGGTGTGAAATTCGATATTTACAATCTTCGTGCAAAACCCCCCCCATGTTTTACCATTTTCCGAAAATCCAGTTAAGGGGGGTGGGGAAAGGGATGTGAATACTTTTATCAGTATACCTAGATTTCATAAACCAAAGATGTTCCAGGTGTGAAATTTGGCACTTACAATCTTCTTGAAAAATAAAAAAACCCGTGTTTTACAATTTTCCAAAAATCCCAAGTGGGGGGGGGAAAGGGGGTTCTATCAAAAAAACCTCAAGTTTCTTTTAAAAAAACTATTTTAACAAATTCTAAAATCCACGCGAGCGAAGCCGCGGGTAAAAGCTAGTATATCTATATATGTAAACGCGAAAGTCCTGACTGACTGACTGACTCGTCAACGCCCAGCTGAAACCATGTAACCAGGAACGTGAAATTTTGAAGGTGCACTGTTTTTATGATGTAGGCACCCACTAAGGAAGAATTGTTGGAAACTCCGCCCCTAAAGGGGTGAAAAAGGGGGTTGAATATTTTAAACAGGATACCAGAAGATGTTACAGACGTGAAAATCGGTATTTAGATTCTTCTTGAAAAATAAAAAACACGTATTTTATCGTTTTTCAAAATTTCAAGTGCGGGAAAAAAGGGGGTTGAATATTTTAAATATTTTAAACAGGATACCTGTATCTCCAAAGCAGACAATGTACACATGTGACAATTGGTATTTAGATTCGTCTTGAAAAAAAAACAACACATATTTTACCATTTTCAAAAATCCAGTGGGGGGGCAAAAAAGGGGGATGAATACCTTTATCACTATACCTATATTTCAAAAACAATGATGTTACAGGTGTGAAATTCAATATTTTCAATCTTCGTGCAAAAAACCCCCCCATGTTTTACCATTTTCCGAAAATCCAGTTAAGGGGGGTGGGGAAAGGGATGTGAATACTTTTATCAGTATACCTAGATTTCAAAACCCAAAGATGTTACAGGTGGTGTAATTTGCACTTATTCTTCTTTCTGAAAAAAAAAAACCCGTGTTTTACAATTTTCCAAAAATCCCAAGTGGGGGGAAAGGGGGGGGGGTTCTACCAAAAAAACCTCATGTTTCTGTTAAAAAACTGTTTAAACAAATCCTAAAATCCACGCGAGCGAAGCCGCGGGTAAAAGCTAGTTTACATATAAAATACAATGAATGGCAATAAAAAGCGCTGTTACAGAAAAGAAAAAACGTTTAAAAAAATAATCGGGAAAAAGTTTTTTGTCAAAAAATCACCAAAAATGCCTAAAAGATCCTAAAAAATCTATAAATAAAGAGACTCTTTGCTGCAGAATTTTATAATGAACGGTTTATTAGATATTGGATTAAAACGGGAATATTTTTAACATTGAAGCCTATGGGATTCTCCTGAATAAACCTGCCGAATTAAACCACCGAATGGCAGGGCATTTCGGGAACCTTTCACTGCTGGTTTGTGTTCTCTGAATAGACGAAGCATTGCTTCTCCATGGGGATTCACTGCCCTCGAACAGACACCGAATGTGCAGGAAATTCGCCAACATTTGGCGAATTGCCTGCTCTCTGAATAGCCGAATGGCCAGGAAAGGTAACCGAACGCTGAATTTCACTGTTCGGTTACCTTTCGCCAGCAATTCGGATCTCTTTGAATAACCCTGATGATACATTTTACTGAATAACCTGGTCACAAATGACCTCCTAAACTAGGACACACCAAATGGTTGACCAGAGACAAACCTGTAAAACACAAACATTCAGGACAGTTCATTAATGCCTCATTAGGGGAAATATTTCCAATATGATTTTTCTTGTACCCCTCCCACCCCCATAATGTTCCTAACAGAGACAGTGCACGAATTTGCTCATTTGAAACCTCTTTCGATCCATAGGCTTTAGGATGAAAGTCTTTTGTCCGCTGTTCATTGTGTGACTTAGGGGCAATGTCAATGTAGTCCATTTGTATGGGCTGCTGGTTTACTTTGCTGCATGTTGTCCTCTCTGTGTCCCCAGGAGCCGTCTCCTTTGCAGGGTAGTGATTGGCTTCTCTCCTTGCACTTGAATTAGTCTTCACTGCCGTCATTTTGGGCTTTATTGGGCACAGGCCACCTCTCCACATTGTCTTTTACACAAGCATTCACGTTGCTTGACAGAACAAAGTCTTTATTTGGTCTTTGAGCTGCACAATCTTCTTGGCCTTTATTGCTCAGATGCCACTTCTCCACGTAAGCGCAGGTGGAGCAGGCTTTCTGTTTGCTTTTCTCCATTAAATCATAGTCTTTTAGGTGGGCAAACACATGCCCCGACGGAATAAAGTCTCTCTCACAGTTCCTCTGTATCTGGTCACTTTCAGGGTAATTCAAAGAGATTCAAAAAGTCACTGCACGTTCGGTGACTTTTCGTTCTCTTCAATTCGGTTCCTTTTGCAGAGCCCATTTCGGTGACCCTGCGGTGTATTCAGCAAACACCACAGGGTCCCCGAATTGCAGGGAAAAGCTGCCGCAAACCTGACGAAAACTAACCGCAAATCCCGGCGAATGCACGCCGAAAACCCTCAAACATCTAGATTAACCTGTCGAATACCACGGAAAAAGCCGAGCAGGAGCCGATCACACGCAGCGAAGCCGCCGGAAAAAGCCGACACCGCAGACGAGTGAAGTGAATAAATTAGGAAAACCGTTTGCTTGAATGATTGAAAAGTGAAACACTGTTTGCAAAGAAACTACTGAGCGAAAATGTCTGAAATTTACATATAAAATCCAATGAATGATAATAAAAAGGGCTGTTACAGAAAAAAGAAGTAAAGTTAAACAAAACAAAAAAAATTGGACTTTTAAAAAACAAAAAATTCAGAAAAATGCTTAAAATATCCTAAAAAATCTATAAATAAAGAGACTTTTTGCTGCAGAATTTTATAATGAACGGTTTATTAGATATTGAATTAAAACGGGATATTTTTTAACATTGAAGCCTATGGGATTCTCCTGAATAAACCGCCGAATGAAACCACCGAATGACAGGGCATTTCGGGAACCTTTCACTGCTGGTTTGTGTTCTCTGAATAGCCGCAGCATTGCTTCTCTATGGGGATTTCACTGCCCTCGAACAGGCATCGAACAGGCACCGTATGTGCAGGCAATTTGCCAGGATTTGCAGAGCATGGCCGTTCCAACGATACCAAACATGAGTATAAAAAACGTTTGTAAAAAAAATAAAAAATTAAAAATAAAAAAATATTTAACCCTTTCGCTGCTGAGGCTTTTCCCGCCCCTATGCTGAGGTCATTTTTACCTGTTTTGCGCATCATGTTTAAACGTGTTTTGAAGCTTATTTTAGTATATGACCCAGACATATTATATATCGTTCTTTCCGTCAGACTCGGTAGATTCATAATATGTCATTATTATATGTATACGTTATGTCATCTCTGTATATTATAACAAAAAATGCAATAAAATATGTATTTTCAATAATTTACAATGTGTAAAGTGTTTTTTTCCACATTTTAACATGCGAGCAATTGCGGTTATATTTTGTATGGGGTGCGCTTGTTAAAAAAATTAGAGATGGGTCTCGTTACATTTTTTTTTGGGGAAAATGACACTATTTTTAACAAACGCACCGCATACAAAAATCGTTAGTGCAGCATCATTGTTCACATTATAATTGAAATGGGAACAATATTGCTGCATTAACAAACCCAAAAAAAAAAAAAAAGTGTTTAATTTTTTTTTTTTATTTTTTTTTTATTTCTTTTTATTTTTATTTTTCATTTTTTTTTTTTTTTACAAAATTTTTCACTGTAGTGTTTGGTATCGTTGGAACGGCCATGCTCTGGCCGATCCAACGATACCAAAATTTAACCCCTAACTGCCACGGATCGGGAGATAGGGAGTTCATTGGAACTCCCTATCTCCACAGTTGGTGGCAGTTAGGGGTTAACTCTAGGACTGGCGTCATCGTGCTACGCACGATGACGCCAGTCCTCTGGGGGAGTTCCCGGAGGCTTGGCCGACATCCAAGATGTCGGCCAGCTCCGGGAAAGGATCGCGAACCGGCGCTTTTTCAGCGCCGATTCGCGATCCAGCTCCCCAGGGTTAATGCCAGGCATCATTTGGAAGGGCAGGCTGTGCCCTTCCAAATGATGCCTGGGTTAACCCCCTGTGCGCCGCCGATCGGGAGGGAGAGAGGTCCGAAGGACCTCCCCCCCTCCCTTTCAGGCGCCTCCTCCGCACATGCGGAGGGGCGCCTGAATTAGGTGTCATCGCGCCCCCGCGATGACACCTAATTCTGGCGGCTGCTGGTCCGGATGCGCGGCTGACATCCAGGATGTCAGCCCGCACCGGAGGGGCCAGCGATCGGCCGGAACCCGGCCGAACGCTGACCCGATGAGAGGACGCGCTCAGCGCGTCCTCCGCATACCAGCGGGACTGCTGAGGACGCGCTGAGCGCGTCCTCAGCAGCGAAGTGGTTAAAAAATAAATTATAAAAAAAATAAACACGTTTTTTTTCTTTTTTTGGTTTGTTAATGCAGCAATATTGTTCCCATTTCAATTATAATGTGAACAATGATGCTGCACTAACGATTTTTGTATGCAGTGCGTTTGTTAAAAATAGTGTAATTTTCCCCAAAAAAAAATGTAACGAGACCCCATCTCTAATTTTTTTAACAAGCGCACCCCATACAAAATATAACCGCAATTGGTCGCATGTTAAAATGTAAAAAAAAACACTTTTACACGTTGTAAATTATTGAAAATACATATTTTATTGCATTTTTGTTTATAATATACAGACATGACATAACGTATACATATAATAATGACATATTATGAATCTACCGAGGTCTGACGGAAAGAACGATATATAGTATGTCTGGGTAATATACTAAAATAAGCATTCAAAACACGTTTAAACATGATGAGCAAAACCGGTAAAAATGACCTCAGCACAGAGGCGGGAAAAGCCTCAGCAGCGAAAGGGTTAATGTCCCTCTCTGTATAGAACATCCTCCTCAGTTTATACCTTTCTCTGTATAATGTATATAACATCCTCCTGCATTAATACCCCTCTCTGTATAATGTATAGAACATCCTCCTGCATTAATTAATGCCCCTCTCTGTATAGAACATCCTGCTGCATTGGCATGTGGAGGGTGCAGAACTTCGGATGTTGCGCTCTTCATTGCTGGTCTCCTTCATTCAATGTAATATCACAAAAAGGACTGAAACTAAAATGTAGTGCATTTTATTTTAGTTTCTTTCGTTTTTTGTACTGAGCAGTTTCATATCTCTTGAGTCATACGAAAACTAAATTATCGCAAAATTCGGACTAAATCGTTTTAGTACTAAAACGAATGCACATGTCTAATTAAAAATAAAAATTAAAAATTCCATCAAATATCGTGCCTAGGAGGTCCCCATAACCTGCCCGTGAAGTGGCGGATTTCTCGGATGTATAGAAATATGTAAAGACCAAAAAATGACATTTCAAATGACGGTAAATGCTTTTCTTTTAATCTATCCATAAACAACTGCTTGGGGCGGCAGTCTGTATGAAAAGAGGAGACATTTTCGGACGCGCAGAAAAAGTTTAGTGATTTTTTGGCTAAATTATTGTGAAACTTATGCAGGCTTTGGATGAAAGTAACAATAGGGGCTTTAAAATTGGGCCTTTAACGTCGGCAACAGTGCTGTCACACAGTAACCCCTCTGAGGATATGAAACTGATACAGGCGTCAGTGGCAGTGCACCCAAATATTGTGCCTTTGTTGCCAGGCCAGCAAGTGCCAACATGCAGTAACCCCTCTGTGGTATTGTGGAAGAGTGCAGGGGTGGACCATGCAGTCCTATATTAAAAAGATATGAATCTGGTAATGGGCGTCAGTGCACCCAGATATTGTGCTTTTGGTGCCAGGCCAGCAAGTGCATTCCTATAGTAACCCCTCTGTAGTATTGTGGAAGAGTGCAGGGGTGGACCTTGCGGTCCTATATTAAAAAGATATGAATCTGGTAAAGGCGTCAGTGCACCCAGATATTGTGCCTTTGGTGCCAGGCCAGCAAGTGCATTCCTACAGTAACCCCTCTGTAGTATTGTTGAAGAGTGCAGGGGTGGACCTTGCTGTCCTATATTAAAAAGATATGAATCTGGTAATGGGTGTCAGTGCACCCAGATATTGTGCTTTTGGTGACAGACTGCCATGCCAGCAAGTGCATTCATACAGTAGCCCCTCTGTGGTACTGTGGAAGAGTGCAGGGGTGGACCATGCAGTCCTATATTAAAAAGATATGAATCTGGTAAAGGCATCAGTGCACCCAGATATTGTGCCTTTCATGGCAGCAAGTGCCTTCACACCGTAACCCTTTTGTGGTATTGGGAAAGAGTGCAGGGTTGGACCCTGCGGTTCAAAAAATTAAAATGATATAAATCTGGCACAGGCGTCAGTGCAGCCAAATATTGTGCCTTTCATGGCAGCAATTGCATTCACACCGAAACCCTTTTGTGGTATTGTGGAAGAGTGCAGTGTTGGACCCTGCGGTTCAAAATATTAAAATGATATAAATCTGGCACAGGCGTCAGTGCAGCCAAATATTGTGCCTTGCATGGCAGCAAGTGCATTCACACCGTAACCCTTTTGTGGTATTGTGGAAGAGTTCAGTGCTGGAGCTTTTGTGAATGCAGAAGACATCCCCGATCTATTCCGTTACGTCAGCATCAGGGGATTGATAACTGCTGATCCAGGACTGATTCATTTTTATAAATGTCAGCCGGTCTACAGAGTCGGTGGACAGACGCACTCTTTTGTCTGTGACAAAACCTCCAGCGGCACTGAACGTCCTTTCAGAGAGCACGCTAGATGAAGGGCAACCTAGTAGCTGCATAGCATATTGGCTAAGTTCTGGCCAGTGATCCAATCTCAACACCCAGTAAGCCAGTGGATCATCTGCTGGAAAGGTATCCAGGTCTGCCCTTGCCCCTAGGTAGTCCTGCACCATATGGTAAAGACGCTGGCAATGGGTGCCTACATTTGACGTCCCTTGGCATCGTGGATTAAAAGAATTTAAAAATGCATCAGTCAAGCGGCCCTGGCCTTCACCACTATTCCTCTGATCATCCGCAGCCTCAGAAGCACCTGTGTCATCACTTGGTAACCTACCAGTGCCTAGAAAGAGGTTACAAAAGTGTCGCTGTAGAGCGTCCTCATTTTTTTTTTATCCTGTGCTCCCTCTGTTCAGGCAGGATGAGCTCTGCAACTTTACCCTTGTATCATGGATCAAGAAGGGTTGCCAACCAGTATTGATCCCTCTCCTTGATAGCACGAATCCTGGGGTCCTTTAGCAGGCTTTGCATTATAAGGGAGCCCATGCAGCGTAGGTTGGAGGTGGCATTAGCTTCCGAGTCTTCCTTGTCAATGAGGATGACCGTATCATGCACTTCCTCCTCCCAGCCACGCACTAGCCCTTGTGTTTCTTGGCACACAAAACCCTCCCTTGAGGAATCCTCACCTTCAATGCCCCCACTACTTAAATATTTCTCCTCCTGTCTGATCTGAGGAGGACCCGCTGGAATGCTGTCTCCGGAAAGACTGGGGCCTTGAGAGCTAGGGAAGGAATCCTCTTCCTCCCGCTGCTCTGCCTCTAGAGCCACATCTATAATTCCCCGCAGAGTGTGCTCCAGCAGGAACACTAAAGGAATTGTGTCACTGATGCATGCACTGCTCACCATCCTTGTTGCCTCCTCAAATAATGACAGTACAGTGCATGCATCCTTGATCATCAGCCACTGCGGGGGGGGGGTGGGGAAATTGACCTGAACCTGTCCTTGTGACATACTCACACAGGTACTCGTTGATGGCCCTCTGCTGCTTGTGCAGACGCTGCAGCAATGAAAATGTTGAGTTCCACCTGGTGGGCATGTCACAGATCAGACGGTTTGTGGGAAGGTGGAATTCTTTTTGAATTTCTACCAGGCGAACGCTTGCTTTGAATGTCCGTCTGAAGTGGCTGCAGACTTTTCTGGCATGGCTGAGAAGCTCTGCCAGCCCTGGGTACTTGGTTAGGAAACACTGTACCACTAGATTTAGGACGTGTGCTAGGCATGGTACATGCGTCAATTTACCCTTGCGTAGGGTGGAGAGAAGGTTGCTGCCATTATCACATACGATCATTCCCAGCTGAAGCTGGCGTGGTGTTAACCATCTCTGCACCTGCCCCTGCAGAGCTGACAGAATTTCTGGCCCGGTGTGGTTTCTGTCCCCTAAACAAACCAGCTCAAGCACAGTATGGCATCTTTTTGCCGTGAAGGCAACGTGTAACGACCCTGTCCATGCTTGCTGGACCACATGTCTAAAGTCACACACACCTTGCTGCTGACTGCCTTTCCCAATGATTCAATAACATTGTCTTCCACGTGCTGGTATAGTGCTGGAATGGCCTTCCATGAAAATTAATGGCGTTTTGGAACATGCCACTTTGGTACAGCACATTCAGCAAATTCACGGAAGGGAGCAGAGTCCACCAGCTGGAAAGGCAGCAGCTGCAATGCGGGTAATTTTGCTAAGCTAGCATTTAGATGCTGTGCTTGGGGGTGGTTGGAACTACATTTTTCTTACGCTGCAGCAGCTGGGGCATCATAATCTGACTGTGTAAATCTTCAGCTGATGGGATGCTGTCACATTGTGAGGAAGGACCTGGTACATCCATTACTGTAGCATCATCCTGTCAGTGGAGGTTGTAGCAGGCAATGACATGGCAGGACATACAGTGGGGGTAAAGACAGATGATGAGGAGGAGGACCTACGCAAAGTTTTGCTCCAACGGGATGTGTGGCAGGTGGTCATATGTCGCCTCAAGCACGTGGTACGCAAGTGTCCGGTGTCTTTCCCACGTTTGAGCCTCATCTGACATAGATTTCAAATAGCAACGGTTTGGTCTGCTGCACATTTCTTAAAGAACTCCCAGACAGTAGAGTTCCTGCATGTTTTCTTTGAGACAACAGCGCTCTGCACCTGAGCAGCTCTGACATCTGATGCCTTGGACTGACTAGTGCTACGGTTTGTCATAAAGGATGTTGTGCCTCGTGTTTGTTGTGCCTCCTCCTACTCCTCCTCACTTGACTCCTCTGTTTGATCAGGCACCCAGGTGGAGTCAGTGACCTCATCATCATTGTCATCAATACCCCTATCTCCTCGTCACTGGAGCCAATTTGGCAGTATGCTGCAGCTGCTGGGGCAACATGAGTGCCAGTTATTTGTGTGTCATCACTGGCACCCCCTTCCTCTAGGTTGATTATACTCCCTTCCTCAACCTCAGAGATTGAATCAGAGCACTGTACTTGCTGCGCATCCTCAAGCAGCATGTCACTGTCATTGTAGTCAAACAATTCAGCTGACCCCTCCGTGTGTGATAGCGAGGCTACGGCAGGAGTAGCTGTGGACATGGAGGCTGCATTAGATGCTTTGGCAGCTGAGGTGGACTGTAAAGCACTACAAGCCTGGCTGGCTGAGGACTGAGAGGATAAGTATGGCCTGGTTAGCCAATCCACCAAATCTTCTGTATGCTGCTGCTGCTTAAGAAGACGGCCAGCACCAGTTAGAAAGGACAAACGTGCCCCTGCAGAGGATGCCCCACGTCCACCATGACCAGAGTCACAGCCTCCCGACACAGGGGCTGCTTGCCCTCCTATCTGTGTCTGGGAGCGTCTGCCTGTACGTTTTGTTCTT
This sequence comes from Leptobrachium leishanense, assembly GCA_009667805.1. Classification (NCBI taxonomy): domain Eukaryota; kingdom Metazoa; phylum Chordata; class Amphibia; order Anura; family Megophryidae; genus Leptobrachium; species Leptobrachium leishanense. The sequence goes on along the minus strand of RXON01004341.1, from coordinate 2,204 downwards.
TCAGACATGGTGAGTGATATATAGATTAAATATATACAGAACTCTGATTCAACTCTGGTATAAAGATTAAAGATTTCCAGAACTCTGGTATAACTCAGTGAGACACCCTTATAGCTGGCAACTGGTGACAAGACACAGATTACAATTCCCAGAAACCTCCTATAAATCAGTGTGACCCCCTGATGGGTGGCAGTGAGAAGACACAAATTACAATTCGCATAAATCTACTAGAAGTATGTGGGACCCCCTGATAGCTGGCAGTGAGAAGACACAGATTACAAGTTTCAGAAACCTCCTATAAATCAGTGAGACCCCTAATGGGTGGCAGTGAGAAGACACAATTACAATTCGCTTAAATCTGCTAGAAGTATGTGGGACCCCTGATGGGTGGCAGTGAGAAGACACAGATTACAAATCTCAGAAACCTCCTATAAATCAGTAAGACCCCCTGCTGGATGGCAGCCAGTGAGAACACACGGATTAGAACAATTCCCAGATATTTTGTAGAAATTAGTGACCCCCAAAATACTGCATGGCACTGGCTGTGTGACAAGACACAGATCACCTCAGTTCCCAGATATTTTGTAGAAATTACTGACCCCCAAAATGCTGCGTGGCACTGGCTGTGTGACAAGACACAGATCACCTCAATTCACAGATATTGTGTAGAAATTAGTGACCCCCAAAATACTACGTGGCACTGGCAGTGAGTCACAAGACACAGATCACCTCAATTCCCAAATATTTTGTAGAAATTAGTGACCCCCAAAATACTGCGTGGCACTGGCAGTGATTCAAAAGACACAGATCACCTCAATTCCCAAATATTTTTCTGAAATTACTGAGCACCCAAAATAGTTGCTGGGACTGAGCACAAAGATTACAACAATTCCCAGATATTTGGTAGAAATGAGACCCCCAGTAGATGAGACCCCTCCAGACCCCCCCCCCCCAGTAGCTGGTGGCAGACTGGCAGTAAGAACACACTAACACAACAACAATCTCCTATGAAATCTCCTCTCAAATGCGTGCAGAAGCGCTGTGTGAAGCCTTATATAGTGTGCTGCGGGACTTAGCTCTGTGAGCCCATGATTGGGCAACATTTGCCCTATCAGGACTCTGAGCGGTGATTGGCATAGTGTTGAACCTGTCTTGCATCAGACCTGTGGTTAGGTGCAAGGCTGTAGCCAATTTTAAGCTTCAGGCCAGTGGAAAAGTGCATTGTGGTCCATTGTGGTGCATTGTGGGCGAACACACGACGAACAAGCGGAAATGTTCGTAATTCGCGAACATACGAACAGGCTATGTTCGATGCGAACTCCGAACCGATCGAGCCGAACAGCTCATCCCTAATCAATTGTATCCACTGGTTTTCGGATGGATGAAATTTAGCAACTAAATAAATTGCTCTTTAGGACGAATCAATTTGTCCAAAATGAAATTTTGTGCTGTGCACATGTCTAATAGTTCTTACATTCAGGCTAGGTTCAGACGAATTAATTTTGTACGGATGCACGTCCTGACGGAAGACGTGGTAGTGGCCACACAGTCCGTTTTTGTGACTGATGTTTTTTTTGATTGATGTAGAAGGGAAAATAAATTAACATTTTGTCGTCAAAATGCTGGATGTATAAATGCAGTTTGTCTGACTACGTTCCGTCACTCACACACAAAGCTATGCGGACGTTGCGGACGTGGAGCACTCCACATGTCCGTTCTAGCGGTTTTACGTTCTTGCCTCACTTGCGTCCCTTTGCCGCGTCCGTTGTGCGTCCGCACTTCTGTGAGGACGTACTTCGTGTGTGGGTCTCTATTGATCATAATTTTATGCTGCCACGGACGTTAAAATGTGCGGCAACACGGACGTGATCAGTGCGCTCGTCTGCCCCCAGCCTCACTCCTAGCCTCCTTCTCCATCAAGTCAAGTCTACACACATTGGTTGGGGTATTTAATGCTGCTATCTCAGCCCTCAAGGACGTCAGCTGGTGATTTTTTTTCAGTTTTAAGCAATGAAAAAATGAAAGCTTTCATTTGAACTGACACACATTTTAACAATCTTTTTCTCATACAAGCAGTGAAATCCTCCATATCAGGTCCTTCCCAGTAATTTGCATTCAATCCCGCCACACATCCCGTAATGCGTACCCTGTGAATGACATCTTCCATTGTACTACAGGGGGATGTGGGCTCTAAGGCACGCGTC
>RXON01004340.1:0-24053 GCA_009667805.1 Leptobrachium leishanense | reverse complement strand
CGCAGCACTCAGCGTCCCGAGCAACTGGTTCCCTGACCTGGCGGGTGTGGGACGCCTGTGGGAATCGGCCCTAGCAGCCGCGGAGAACGATTCGGATCTTATGGGGAAACGTTTCGGATCTTATGCGGGAAACGTTTCCGATCCGGGGGCGGGTGTCTCTTCGGATCTTGGGCGGTGAAGGTTTCGAGTCGGGAAGGAATGGCGGGTCGGATCGGAACTGGAGGGCTTCGGATCGGTATGGGAGGGAGTTTCGGATCTGGCGGGACCAGTGGAGAGTTCGGGTCTTACCGCAATGCCGAAGCGCGGTTCCCGGCGGGGCCGTTCGGTTCGGATCTCCGTCTTCCTCCGATCGAATCTTTCTGAGCAGCGCCTCTGCCCTGATACTCGATGCAGGGTCAGAGCGCTCGATTCGGATCGTATCCGAGTGGGCACCGTACTCTGAGGCCGCGGGGGACACTCAGATCCGAAAATACGGCGGAGAATAAACACACACCAGTCAGAGCTGAATGTACTGCAGAATCTGGCTTTTTTATTTACAGTCCAAGTATTTATTACCTCTGCACACAATTAGAATACAATGGGACTCCTTGCCCGCCCTCCCAGGACCCATTGGCCCTTGGCCTTCAGGGAGTCACCAATTCGGACCGGATGGTCCGAATCGGCCATTTTCCGAAACGGGAATTCCAACTGCGCCACACGGATCGGAAAATGGCGGCGAGCAAGGCAAACACAGGGAAAAGTCATTACACCATAAACCAACGGGGAACACTTTATTAACACCACACAATGTCACATCTAAATAAAAACTGGTAAACGGGGTGCGTGCCACCACACCCAAGTGTCCATGTCCCCACTGTCACTGCACCGCCCCTGGCTGAGGGTGCTGGGCCATCCCGTGACACCTCCCTACTACCCTTCTTGTAAATAGGCACAACATTTGCTAATTTCCAGTCTTCTGGGACGACTCCCGTTAACAAGGATTGGTTAAATCTGTTAACGGTTTTGCTATTACATCACTGAGCTCTTTTAATAATTTAGGGTGGATCCCATCAGGCCCCATTGACTTATTTGTCTTTACTTTAGACAGCTGCTGCAGAACCTCCTCCTCTGTAAACTGATATGTAAATGTCTCGTTAGTGTTCTCTCCTCTTCCGTACAGTTTACAATGTCTCGTTAGTTACATAGTTATATAGGCTGAAAAAAGACATGCGTCCATCGGGTTCAGCCTCTCACACATCACCTACTGCTGTTGATCCAAAAGAAGCAAAAAACCCAGTCTGAAGCGCTCGCCAAAATGCCACACACTGGGAAACTTTCCTTCTTGCCCCCAGATGGCGTCAGATTCTCCTTGGATCAAGAAGCTTTTACCCACATATTAAATATTATAACCCTTAAAGGAACACTCTAATCAAAAATCCCCCCCCCCCGTTTTTTTCCATTAAACTATCCCCTCACTAACTAGGTAGGGATTATTTATTTATTTAACTAATACTTACCCTAAAATCCACTTGTTTCCAGCTGCGTCTTTTTTTTTTTTATACTCTCCTCCCTCCTCTTCCGCCCCCGTCCTTCTTATTTTCAGTTGCCTTCTGGTTTACATGAGAAGCTCACATGCGCGCCTCTCACGTAAGCCAGCCAATCGGCAGGCTTCCTCCCGGCTCCATCTGCTGAGGATTAGTGTTGCGCGCAAGAGGATGCGCACAACACTAATCCTCAGGCTGCCGCCAGCTTCTGCGGCGAGTTGGAGACGTCATCGCGCTGAAAGCTGAAAGCGCGATGACGTCTCCTACTCGGCAATAGTCGGCAGAAGCGGGAAATTTGATTCCCGCTCTGCTGACTGACAGCTTGGAGGGCGGAGTAAACTCCTCCGCCTCTCTCAGCTGTTTTCAGCTTTTTTAGCTGATCTGCTGAGCGGAGGGAGGGGGGACAGAGGGCAGGATACTCCGGGCATCATGACCACCTAAAACAGCTTTAATATTTATTTAACCCTTAATATTCTGTGTCTGCAGGAAGTCATCCAGTCGCTGCTTAAAAGTCTGTACAGACTCTGACCCAACCACCTCAACAGGCAGAGAATTCCACAGCTTTATTGTTCTCACCATAAATTAACCCTTCCTATGCTTTAAGCTAAATTTCCTTTCGTCCAGTGTAAATGAATGACCCCTTGTCCTGTTAATGAATAGGTTATCAGACAATGGTTTATAATGACCCGTATATATCTATATAAAGTTATCAGACCCCTCTAAGGCCCGTATATATTTATATAAGGTTATCAGATCCCCTCTAAGGCCCGTATATATTTATATAAGGTTATCAGATCCCTCTGAGACCCCGTATAAATTTATATAAGGTTATCAGATCCCCTCTAAGGCGCCGTTTCTCTAAACTAAACAGGTTTAAGCTTGTTAGTCTTTCCTCATAACTTAACCCTTCCATTCCCCTTATTAATTTAGTTGCCCGTCTCTGCACTTTTTCTAGCGCTATAATATCTTTTTTTAAGACAGGTGCCCAAAATCACACGGCATATTCAAGGTGCGGCCTGACCATTGATTTATACAGAGGCAAAATTATGTTTTCATCCCGTGAGTGAACTCCCCTTTTAATGCATGCCAATACTTTGCTGGCCTTGGCGGCTGCTGTTTGACATTGCACATTGTTACTTAGTTTGAAGTCTATGATTATTCCCAAATCCTTCTCCTGCTGGATTTCCCTAACTCCGTACCTTTTTTTAGGGTATTGTTATGTCCCAAAGGTGTGGGCATGCAATTAGGTGTTGTATGTATTTGTGCATATTGTCCAGTAATTTACACACAGGCCAGATGTCACAATTAACCAGGGAAGGTTTATTACTCAGTTCTCAGAAGGTTCTGTACAGAATCGGATTATTGTCTGTGCTAGAATAACAGGACAGGTTTCCAGCATATACTCTGTGCCTAAATGCTTTCCAGCATGGCTGCTCTCTGCCTAAGATCAGAAATCTGTTCTTCGTGGTTACTGGTACAGCTTCCTTCTCCAGCATGCACTGCTTCAGGGAAGCGGGGAGTGGCATAAGAACCACTCCCAACCTGGAGACCTCTGAGACAGACAGGGAATCTAACTAAACTTCACACCTCCTTTTCTTCCCCTGAAAAACAAACACAAGAGAGAGAAAACAAAACAGACATAAGACAAACAAGGTAAATAGGATCAGTTTGGCAAAGGAGCATCTTCAGGACATTCTTGTTGCTCCCTCCACAGGTCACCAACCCTTCTGCTCTATCTCTGCACCTCCAGAGGAATCACGTAAAGGGTTCAGTGCTTTGCCAAAATTTTGTCTGACGCCACTGACGGGTAGACTTGCGAAGTTGCGCAGGGGTGGTGTCTGTCAATGTTTCTGGAGTCATGAGGGCCTTCCCAACAGATAAATCAGTCCGTACAGTTCCAGGCACAGGTCTAGATTCCCCAGGAAAATGGTCACAAAGACCTTCAGGGTGTGATTTCAAAGATGTTGGATCATGCCATACACCATGCCATAGGTCACCGGCAGACTGAGTGGTGGCTTGTGGTTGATTGAACAGAGGGGTCAGGCTTGTCCCTGTTGGGAGTTTGCGTTTTCTAAACTAAGATGTGACGTCGAACACAAGTACCATTTGAAAGGCAAACAAGGTACATTTTCCTTCCAATGGTGCCATTAATGACTCCAGGAAGCCAGTGAGGAAAAACTCTAATTACAAATCCATACAGGATCACCAACACTAAATGGAAACTGGGTCTGAGGACAAACTAAATCAAGTTTGGTCAGAGGATGCCGTCCAAACATACGAAAAGCCGGTGTCAGTCCGGTAGTAGAATGTGGAGTGTTTCGGTATGCAAACATGAACTCCAGCAGCGTCTCCTCAGACTTTACAATCTGGTCCATAGTAGAAAGCAGGTTCTTCTTAAAAGTCTGAACAAACCGTTCTGCCAGCCCGTTTGATGAAGGATGATATGGAGCTGTTGTGTAGTGTTGGATTTGTAGGGAACAAAGAAATTGAAACTCATGAGAGGTAAATTGTGACCCTTTGGCTGAGACTATGGCTGCCGGCAATCTATACTGAGCAAAAAGCTTCAAGATTAAAATGGTAGCAGTAGAGGTGATGGAAGGCATTTGGAAAACTTCAGGCCATTTGGAATGTGCATCCACTACGATCAAATACATTTTCCCGTGGATCGGTCCCGCAAAATCTATATGGAGTCTTGACCATGGGTCCTTTTGGCCATGGCCAAGGTTGCATGTCACCCTTCCTTTTGAGGTCGTGGAGCTTGACAGCACCCTGGACATCTAGCCACATAATCTTCAATCGCTGTATCCATTTGGGGCCACAAAACCTAACCCCTTGCTCTCTGCTTCATGCACACCACACCTGGATGGCCCTCATGCAGGATCTTTAGCATTATAGGATTCAGATTCTTGGGTATGATAACCTTGTTTTCCCATTGTAAGCATCCAGCATTTGTCACTAGTTCACATCTTCTAGTAAAATATGGGTGAAATTCACATGGCACCTTCTCCGGCCATCCAGTTTGAACAAGAGAATACCGCAGACAGGCATGGATCTGTGACTGTTTCTGGCTATCAGTGTGGTTGAGCTACTAGTTTGTGGCCTTTGTACCTCCACTATGCGTATGTCACTCGGTGGGTGTACTCCAACTGGTAATTCTGGAAAATGCATGGGCATCATGCGAGCGGTATCTGATTGAATAATAATAAGCTCCCAAGAATAAAGCGTATCTTTGTAAGCGAGACGCAGTTGTAGTCAAAATTCCTTTTTGAGGGTTCAGTATCGACAGCAAAGGCTTGTGGTCAGTGATAAGTGGAAAATCCCGACCATAGATGTATGTGTGGAATTTCTTAGTGGCCCATACAATGGCTAGCGCCTCTTTATCTATCTGCGAGTAGTTTTGTTCTGCTGAAGTCAAAGATCTGGAGGCAAACGAAATGGGCCGCTCTGTGCCATCTGACATGACATTGAAAAGCACAGCCCCCAGTCCATATGGCGAGGCATCACATGCCAAAGTTACTGGTTTCTTTAGGTCATAGTGGACCAGAACCTGAGATGACAGAATTAGTTCTTTTGATAACATAAAGGCTTTTTCACATTCGGCTGTCCATATCCATTTGGTCTTTGCACCCAGTAAGCGATGTAATGGATAAAGCTGGTGTGCCAAGTTTGGCAAGAAACGGTGATAGTAATTTAAGAGGCCAAGATAAGACCGCAGCTGTGTTACGTTTTGGGGAGTTGGGGCATGAGTAAGAGCCTTCACCTTCTGTAGTGTGCAATCCATGTCGATCTACAGTATGGACGCAAAATTCTAATTCTGTCTTGAAAAACTCACATTTAGAAAGGTTCACACGTAATCCATGTGTTTGGAGTCTCTCCAGCACAGCTTCCACTTTCTTTCTGTCTTCTGCTTCCGTGGGACCTGTGATGAGCATGTCATCTAGCATACATTGTGTGTAAGGTATTCCTGCAAGGACTTCATCCATGATTCGCTGCCAGATCGCTGGTGCTGGGGCTATACCTAAAACCATGCGGGTATATTGGAATAATCCTTTGTGAGTGTTTATGGTCAATGCTGTGAGTCTGGATGTACTTTTAATTGCCGTTAGGCTTGTTTTAAGTCTATATTTGTGAGCCTTTGCCCTCCAGCTAGTAAGCTAAATAGATCTTCCGGTCGAGGTAATGGGTATTGATCCACAAGAAGTTGGTTGTTCAGGCCATTCTGAAATCCCCACAAATTCTGACATAGCCAATTTATTTATTTTTTTACAGGAACAATTGGTGAAGCCCATTCACTCCGACTTTTTTTATCACCTTGTTAGCGAATAGTTGCTCCAGTTCAGCTTCCACACTTTTCCGCAAGGCAAATGGTACTGATCTGGCCTTACAAAAACAAGGTTTGGCATCTGGCTTTAATTGGAGTTGGGCCAGTTTTCCTTTTACTGCACCCAGAGAGTCTTCAAAAACCTATTTAAATGATGACTTCAGAGATTCCACCCACGAGTCCACCTCTGAGTAATGTACATTGAGCAATAGCAAGAGGAGGCATGCCCAGGGCTTTAATGCAATCCCTACCATATAATGGAGGACCTCCTTTACATACAACATAAAGGCGTAAGGTTTTACAGCATTTTCCCAATGTGACAAGAGGCTGAACATAACCCATGGGCCGTAACAGTTCCTGGCTTTAAGTTTGTAGATTGAGAGGTAGGGACAGGCCCAATGACTTGAAATCAGTCCATGAAATGACAGCGACAGCTGCCCCTGTATCAACATCCATTGAGACAGGACAACCATTGAGTGTGACATCCACTTTAATAGCAGGAGTACTCCCATCCACTCTGAACAGTGCAACATGTTGAACAAACGGCTCATCAGAACTTTAGTCTTTGTAGTAGTGACAGTGGAACGGGAGCTGTGGCAAACACGCCTGACATGACCAGTCTTCCCACAAAGGAAACAAACTACATCCTTAAACTTGCATGTGAGTGCATTGTGAGTAGGGTCGCCACAACGGTAGCAGGTTAGTGCTGCAGACCCAGATACATTACTTTTGTTGGAATTTTGGGCGACCTGTGAGAGACCGTCGTGTGTGTTTGGCCACAGAAGTGCTGAAAATTTCCTCTCCCTGGCTTGCAGGAGTTTCAGGAGTTTAGCATCCCTAGCAGCCATTTCCATGATGGAGGTAAGCTCAGTGGCTTTATTCAGTGTCAAGTCAGATTCTGTGAGTAACCGTTTCTGTATGGCTGTGTCATAGAGCCCCATGACAAACATGTCGCAAAGAGCGGTCTGCAAATAGTCTCCAAACTGACATGTGGCAGCCAGTTTGCGTAAGTTAATAACATAAGTCTTATGTTTTCTCATGCATGTTGCCTTCTACTGTAGAATCAAAACCGTTCTGCAATCTCTAAGGGTTTTGGATTGTAGTGCTCATGCAGCCTCTCAATCAGCTCAGGCAGGGGTCTAAGAAGCAAGTTTATCTGGAGAAACTAGATCTCGGATTGTGCCATAAGCAGTTTGACCTAATGCTGTGAGGAAAACCGCAACTTTCTTTGCTGCAGAAACCTTTGCTTCCATATATATTGCTCTAGTCTCTCTTGCCAAGAGCTCCATGATTCAGCAGCAGGATCAAAAGGTTGAATAGATCCTATTAACGCCATGTGTGTAATATCCACAGTCCTTGTGGCCACTGTTATGTCCCAAAGGTGGGGTCAGCAATAAGGTGGGGTCAGCAATTAGGTGATGCATGTATTTCTGTGAGTATTGTCCAGTAACTTACACACAGGACAGATGTCAGGATTAACCAGGGAAGGTTTATTACTCAGACAGTTCTCAGAAGGTTCTGTACAGAATCGGATTATTGTCTGTGCTATAATAACAGGACAGGTTTCCAGCATATACTCTGTGCCTAAATGCTTCCCAACATGGCTGCTCTCTGCCTAAGATCAGAAGTCTGTGTTCTTCCTGGTGACTGGTACAGCTTCGTTCTCCAGCATGCACTACTTCAGGGAAGCGGGGAGTGGCATAAGAACCACTCCCATCCTGGAAACCTCTGAGACAGACAGGGAATCTGTCGCTTGTGTGTTCTTCACTCCAAAGTGCATAACTTTGCATTTATCTACATTAAATTTCATGTAGATAAATGCAAAGTTATGCACTTTGGAGTGAAGAACACACTCATTTCAATTTCATCTATCTAAATCCCTCTGCAGCGAAGTAACCTCCTGCTCCCATTGTATCACTTTTCCTAGTTTTGTGTCATCTGCAAACACTGATACATGACTTTCAATGCCTATCTCAAGGTCATTTATATATAAATTGAATAGTATTGGTCCTATAACAGACCCCTGAGGGACACCACTTACCACTGGTGTCCATCTTGAAAATGTACCATTTATGACCACTATTTTTTATCCAGTTTTCTATCCAAGAACAAGTATTTTCATCTAGACCAATTTTTCTTAATTTTAATTGTAACCTTTTGTGTGGAAACTGTGTCGAAAGCTTTGGCAAAATCTAAGTAAATCACATCCACTGCGACCCCCTGATCTATAGTGACGCTATCACACCGTGACCCCCTGATCTATACTGACGCTATCACACTGTGACCCCCTGATCTATACTGACACTATCACACTGTGACCCCCTGATCTATACTGACACTATCACACTGTGACCCCCTGATCTATACTGACACTATCACACTGTGACTCCCTGATCTATACTGACACTATCACACTGTGACCCCCTGATCTATACTGACACTATCACACTGTGACCCCCTGATCTATAGTGACGCTATCACACCGTGACCCCCTGATCTATACTGACACTATCACACTGTGACCCCCTGATCTATACTGACGCTATCACACTGTGACCCCCTGATCTATACTGACACTATCACACTGTGACCCCCTGATCTATACTGACACTATCACACTGTGACCCCCTGATCTATACTGACACTATCACACTGTGACCCCCTGATGTATACTGACACTATCACACTGTGACCCCCTGATGTATACTGACACTATCACACTGTGACCCCCTGATCTATACTGACGCTATCACACTGTGACCCCCTGATCTATACTGACACTATCACACCGTGACCCCCTGATCTATACTGACACTATCACACTGTGACCCCCTGATCTATACTGACACTATCACACCGTGACCCCCTGATCTATACTGACTGTCACACCGTGACCCCCTGATCTATACTGACGCTATCACACCGTGACCCCCTGATCTATACTGACACACTGTGACCCCCTGATCTATACTGACACTGTGACCCCCTGATCTATACTGACACTATCACACCGTGACCCCCTGATCTATACTGACGCTATCACACTGTGACCCCCTGATCTATACTGACGCTATCACACTGTGACCTCCTGATCTATACTGACGCTATCACACTGTGACCCCCTGATCTATACTGACACTATCACACCGTGACCCCCTGATCTATACTGACTGTCACACCGTGACCCCCTGATCTATACTGACGCTATCACACCGTGACCCCCTGATCTATACTGACACTATCACACTGTGACCCCCTGATCTATACTGACACTGTGACCCCCTGATCTATACTGACGCTATCACACTGTGACCCCCTGATCTATACTGACACTATCACACCGTGACCCCCTGATCTATACTGACTGTCACACCGTGACCCCCTGATCTATACTGACGCTATCACACTGCGACCCCCTGATCTATACTGACGCTATCACACTGTGACCCCCTGATCTATACTGACGCTATCACACTGTGACCCCCTGATCTATACTGACGCTATCACACTGTGACCCCCTGATCTATACTGACACTATCACACTGCGACCCCCTGATCTATACTGACACTATCACACTGTGACCCCCTGATCTATACTGACACTATCACACTGTGACCCCCTGATCTATACTGACGCTATCACACTGTGACCTCCTGATCTATACTGACGCTATCACACTGTGACCCCCTGATCTATACTGACACTATCACACTGTGACCTCCTGATCTATACTGACACTATCACACCGTGACCCCCTGATCTATACTGACACTATCACACTGTGACCCCCTGATCTATACTGACACACTGTGACCCCCTGATCTATACTGACACTATCACACTGTGACCTCCTGATCTATACTTCTACTTACTTCCTCATAGAGCGTAATTAGGTTAGTCTGACATGATCTGTGTTTCATGAAACCATGCTGATTTTTGCCAATTACATTATACCTCCCAATAAATTCATGAATATTATCCCTTAGTAACCCCTCAATACTTTCCCAGCCACAGATGTTAAGCTCACAGGTTTAAAATTTGTGCCTGGGAATTAGACCTTTCTTAAATATAGGGACCACCTCAGCTTTTCTCCAATCCTCTGCTTCGATCTAGTCTTGAATCTAGTTAGTGTTTCCTCTGCTTCATACGAGTTTACAAGATCTCGGCGTTTCCTCCACTTCGTACGAGTTTACAAGATCTCAGTGTTTCCTCCGCTTCATACGAGTTTACAATGTCGGGGTTTCCTCCGCTTCATACGAGTTTACAATGTCTCTGTGTTTCCTTCTGTAAAGACTGGAACAGAAATCTTCATGGAGGCAGCGAGACTTTTCTATAAACCTTCCTTTGGTTTTAATCCTTTATCTATTGAATGTTTTCGTCTCTTTGTTACTGTCTGCTTTGGAAGGGGAGAGGGTCTCACAGCTTCTTATGCCATGTGCAGCCCTGACCCGCACCCACGATGACCTGCAACGCCCCATAACGCCGGTTTATTCCCCGCAGACGCTGGAAGAGATTAAGCGAGTGCAGCTGCAGAAATATTACAAGGCTCCCGAGGACGAGCGGAGGAACATCGAGTGTAACCCGTACAACGTGTTCCACCAAGCCCTGAGCAACTGCCAGCCCATTATCGGCCTGACGAGCGTGGTGAAGAGCGGCAAATCCTATCAGGTACCCGAGCGATGGCACCTGCTGTGCTGCCCGCTCTTACCCCTATCCATGGAGGAGCCGCTGGCATCTCTCTGCTTTCACACAGGTCCCCACGCCTCTGACGGACAACAGGCGCCGATTCCTGGCCATGAAGTGGATGATCACAGAGTGCCGGGAGAACAAGCACCGCCGCACCCTGATGTACGAGAAGCTGTCCCAGGCCCTTCTGGAAGCTTTCCACGGCGAGGGGCAAGTCATCAAGAAGAAGCACGAGCTGCACAAGATGGCAGAGTCAAACAGAGCGTTCGCTCACTTTCGCTGGTGGTAGCCATGCCCCCTTCATCACAACGTACTCGAGCAGGGAGCTTCCTGCGCCCATCATCACAACGTACCCCAGCAGGGAGCTTCCTGCGCCCATCATCACAACGTACCCCAGCAGGGCGCTTCCTGCGCCCATCATCACAACGTACCCCAGCAGGGAGCTTCCTGCGCCCATCATCACAACGTACCCCAGCAGGGAGCTTCCTGCGCCCATCGTCACAACGTACCCCAGCAGGGAGCTTCCTGCACCCATCGTCACAACGTACCCCAGCAGGGAGCTTCCTGCGCCCATCGTCACAACGTACCCCAGCAGGGAGCTTCCTGCGCCCATCGTCACAACGTACCCCAGCAGGGAGCTTCCTGCGCCCATCATCACAACGTACCCCAGCAGGGAGCTTCCTGCGTGTGGCTCGATGCAGAGGAAACTGTAAATATTTCATACCTACCCATTCAATAAAAAGGAAATTAACATGTTTGTGTGCGTTATCTACATATACTGTAAGGAAGTATGGTCAGGAAACCCAGCCTGGCAGCGCCCAAACTAAACCTGCAGGGAATAATTTCAGGCACTGGAAGGGAGTAAAGTTTGAGCTGCGCCACGGCCGATGTCCGGCTCAGTCACGCGGATAGGGATGGTTCCAGCTCCTGGTTTCACACACAGACACGGCACAACTTTCCGGCAGTAAGAATGATTTATTAAAACGTCGAATCATCGCCCGCTTCAAGTTATAAACCTTAAAAAAACGCCCGCTGCTAGAAAAGCCGCGCGAGGGTTAAAACGCCTGCTGCTAGAAAAGCCGCGCGAGGGTTAAAACGCCTGCTGCTAGAAAAGCCGCGCGAGGGTTAAAACGCCCGCTGCTAGAAAAGCCGCGCGAGGGTTAAAACGCCGTGCGAGGGATAAAACGCCCGCTGCTAGAAAAGCTGCGCGAGGGTTAAAACGCCCGCTGCTAGAAAAGCTGCGCGAGGGTTAAACCGCCTCCTGCTAGAAAAGCCACTCGAGGGATAAAACTTCGTCTGTGCTCCCATCCCAATAAAACCCAAGGCGTGGCACAGACAGCCCGGCGGGCACTGCTCAACGTGTGGATCACACAGAAGCTGGTGCTGGCCAATGCCAGGCGTTGGGCCTGAGGTCACTCATGGTGCTGCTGCGTATCGCGTCCTGACGTCACTGATTCATGACGGCGGCTCCAGCTTTCTCGGTGAATTTTTTCGGCCGGGTAACGGAGGCGAATATTACATTTTTCTTACAAATGTCTCCTGTTTAAAGTGTTAATCCCCAACGCAGGGGGTAAAGGCTACCCCTCCCTGAATAGTCCATTCCATCTTCCCAAGTGTCTGCCTCCACTGTAGCGCCTCCTCTTTCTTGCTGCTCGGCGCACAAGTTAAGTAGCATAGCGCCTGGTTTCCGGCGTTTTCCAGACAGGTTATATCCTCATACACTGTAATACAAGAACGACTGAAGCAACATAATAACGTAGCTACATGCTCGCGCTCCTGCGGGGATTCGGGCCGTGCCTCGCAGGCTGGTTCCGGCTTGGCGGGGTTGCGACCTATTTCCTAGATGCCGATTTATGTTCTTCATGTCAAGGAACTAATCGCCCTAAAGACATTTATGACCCCCTCGGAAATCCTCCAGTCACTCGCAGTGATCTCACGCTCCACAGCCTGGTCTGGTAACCCTTACCTCATGTCACAGAATGGGTGGGTTTTAATATTAGAGATCCTTTGGCTGTAGGTTTGATGCGCTCCGCGAGGTCCCAGTGTCCTCGTCCCACTACGGCCGGCAAGGTCTGCCTCACTCCCATGGTGGATGAGCATTCTGAAACCTATATAGGCTGGACGGGTAAAGGAGGCATTGATCAGGCGTTACGAGCTCACCAGGAGAAGCTCCTTGACGGGTCCGGCCCATTGATCTGACTGTACAGGCCAAATTGAATGACACCCCCTTGGATCCTGAAGAGGTGGGCGGATGGCTCCATGGTGCAGTTGGTCTTTACGGGAATGCTAAGGCCGCTATCGCAGCGTTGTGCCGCACGGCGCTCTTACTAAAAATCGATCCACGGTTGAGTAAAAAGGACCTCAGGGCAGACGCAGCGGCAAAGGGGATTCTGTTTATACCAAGTCTCCAAGGTTATCGCGGATTGGAATTTGGAGTCTTCCATTCTCTCTCTTCTCCAAGCTATCATGTTTGTGGGGTCTCCTTCGGGTGAATCTTTGCTTCCCGGCTGAATGCAAAGGTCCCCCACTTCTTCAGTTGGCGCCCAGACCCAAAGGCTCTGACGACAGATGCCTTCCTCCAGGATTGGACGCAAGGGAGATGTTATGGCTTTCCTCCATTCGTGCTGATCCCGAGGGTCCGGTCGACAATTCAGTCTCACGGCGCCACAGTGGTCTTACTCCGTTTTGGACATCTCAAGCTTGGTTCCCATCAGTCCTAGCAATAGACTTCCCTCGTCTACTTCCTCACTCATCAGACCTGCTCCTCGACCCATGAGGCAAGGCTCATCCTCTGCTCCTCTCCCACCAATTCTCCATGTTGGCTTGGTTGGTATCGGGGATGGAGGATCTGGTTGTGGACTTTCAAGCACGTCTACAGACCTCCGGCTCCAAGCACGAGAAGTCTCTATGGCTCCGCATGGCGCAGGTGAACTAGTTGGTGCCTCACGTAACATCAAAATCCCATTTCCACTCCTTGAACGTCGGTTCACTCGGAGTGCCTTTCCTTTAAAAGTTTTTCGTTCCGCTATATTGGTTGGTCATGTGAGTTTTCAGGGCGTCCCAGCTGGTCATCATCCTCTGATATGCCGGTTGCTAAAGGGTGCACGTTGCGCCAGACCACCGCAACCTCGATACGGAAACACGTGGGATATCACGGTTGTGCTGCGATCATTCCGATCCTGGCCGCGTACTCATTTGTTGTCCTTGACGCAGCTGTCTGTTAAACCGTTGCTCTCGTTGTGTTTGGTGTAAGCGGATTGGTGATGTTCGGGCACTAGATTATGGTGTACGGTTGGCGTTTCTTTCTAGCCGTACCAAACCATCGATTTCCTCAGCCTAGTTCCGCGCCTTTCCACTGTTATGTCCGGTGCGTTGCCTCCAAGCCTAATGGCACTTTGAGTAATGGTGGACATTCATCCTTGGTTTATCTCTTTTCGTTCTCCTTTTGGACCAGTTTCCTCTCCTACCATTGGCTCGCTGGGTTTTGTCCTCGGCTGATATCGATGTGTCTCTTTTCAGGGCTCATTCCGTTCGGAGCGCTGTGGCGTCTGTCGTCTTGAGGATCTGATGAGGCCTGCGGAACTGAGGAGGCCTGCGGAACTGAGGAGGCCTGCGGACCTGAGGAGGCCTGCGGACCGGAGGAGGCATGCTGTCTGAATTTTATTAAGGACACGGAGGCGAGTATTCCTGCCCTCGCCTCTATATCACATTCTATTTATTCTCGTATACATTAAACACACACGCACCAATAAATGTGTCTTTCCATTGAATGTGCACGATTTGAGGTCTCCATCGCAGTGCGGTCGGCTTTGTCAGTCTGTAATGGCGCCTGCCTGTGTTTATTGCCGTGCGACGTCTGATTCCGGCCGTTCACGAGCTCTTTGGGTTCTGTGCTCGTGTCTCAGCGTCTGGTGGATCCTGAACGATCGGTTCTCTGTTTCGTCTCTTCGTTTACTTCTGAGTTTTACTGCGGCGTCCCGTTGTTACCCGCCTCACTGCCACGAAAGAGGAGGAGCTACAGTAGAGGCGGACCTTTGCAAAGATGGAATGGACTATTCAGAGAGGGGTGGCATTTACCTCCTGCGTTGGAGATTAACCCTTTCTTACAAATGTATGCTGCTGTCTAAAAGATTTGCAAGATGAAGCCTCTGTTGTGCGCGGCCAGAAAATTCAGACGTTCCATCTTGAAACGGGAAAACCTAGTAATTAGATCTCGCGGGGGGGGGGGGGGTTCTTCACGAAGCTGAACGGACGAATCGTGTCATTGAATCGAAGTCATGCAGATGAACGGAGCAGCTGTGATGTCATTGGTCACATTCGGAATGCTTGTAGAGGGGTCTGTGACGTGAAACACCGTTAAAAGGGTAATAAATACTAGAGAACGGCACTGTACGAGCTGCGTGACAGAGCTGCGCACCTTATTTCATGGCCTTATTGTTATGTGTTTATTGCTGCAGCAAGGTCACATTACTCGACACTGGGCAGGCCAATCAGCAGCAGCTCCTGAAGGACATGTGACCCATTAAAAGGGGCCTCACCTAAAGTAACCCGTAAGGGGGGGGGGCAGATTATTACGGCGGAGTGATGGAGAATCTGGTAAAAGGTGTGGGGATTTCATTGAGCCGTGACGGACGCAGATCTTCTGCGAGTTACACAGGCGGCGTGAAGCCAGAGGTGGGGAGGGAGCTGCGGGTCAGTTTGGTAAAGTGCCCCCCTCACCTGCTCCTCTGTGCTTTATACATTGTCCCCCGTTATCAGGATTTCTGAATCTTCTAATGATCAAACTTCAGAGCGGCGGAAAGCGTCTCCGTGACGTCCATCGTACCATTCAATCATTAAGAAACAAGAGGTGCAGAGCCCCCCGGGACCAGGAGACCTCCAGGCACCGGCTCACTCCGACACCTCACTGTAATAATATTTGTGTGCCGCGTCCGTCATCTTCCAGCCCGCTGCCCGGTACTCAATCATCTCCAGCAGCAGGAGCTGCGCCAGCGAGCTGAGGTCTCCTTGCAGGAGGAATCTGTCCCTCAGCACCGAGAAGAGCTCGTCCATGCGCTGACCATTCATCGTCTCCAACTGTTCCCCCACGCGATGGAGCTGCAGCACCAGGCAGTCCACCTGCAACGGAAAGGGACAAGCCGTCAGTGGGCGAGAGAACCCTACAATACACGCGTCTGCACCCAGGAATGGGATTTAGAGTGAGGTGAAAGCCCGAGGAGCTGGTAACCTTAAACCAAAACCACAAAACTGAGCACAGGGACGGAAAAACCATACTGCTCTTATGAATGGTGCAGAAGTGAAATGATCATCACAGGCAATAAGTGTGCAAGCGCGCAGGATTAAAAGCCTACAGGTACCGTCCCTTTCTATGGAGTCCCAGCGAAAGCCTCAACTTTAGATCTGGGGTCTCTGGAGACGCACCTGCTGCATCCCACGGCAAAGGAAAAGCCCGACCAGGAAAGCTGGAGGCCGGAAACGCTCGACGCGTTTCGTCTGGCAAATAAAAGCGACTTCCTCAAGAGCTGCATCTTCATGAAATAAATTCCCGCCCTACAAAACAAATCCGCCCATAATCCATCAGGTATGTGTCGGAGATAATGCGGACCAATCAATGGCTGGCAAACCCCGGAAAATGACGTCGCGCGGCCTCCACATCCGGCCGCAGCCCGTAGATGGGAAGTGACGTAGCGCAACCAAAAGGAGGCTATAACGAGAGCACTTTTCACCATGTCTAAAACACACAATAACATGACAACATACCCCTATGCAATGATTCCGAAAAACAACAGAGAAACAGAAGATCAAATCAAGACCAAACGGAACTGAAAGAGAAAAATATCCAAATCGAATGAGGAATCAAAAATACATAAAAAAGGAACCCTGGGGCTAATGTTAGACGAGCGCACTCTGCGTGCGTGCACAACGGACGTACGTTCTGACGCAAGATACTGTAGACGTCACACGATCCATTTTTTATGACGGACGTAGAAAACAAGGAAATTATGGGAAACAAAATTAATATGAAAAATGATAAAAATTTGGAAACGGATATGAAAAGGCATTGTGTGCGTCGAGGTGCTGGACGTCGCAAATGCGCTGCGTCTGACATCTCATCACGCACACAGAACCCTACACGAACGTGATGGACGTGGCGCACTGTGTGTCCGTGTTAGCGGTTTTACGTTCTTGCCTAACTTTCGTCCGTTTGCCACGTGCGTTGTGCGGCGCAGTTCGGTGCGCACGTAGTTAGTGTGTGGGTCTCTATTGATCATGATGCTACAACAGACGTTAAACTGTGCAACAGCACGGACGTGATCACTGCGCTCATCTGACACGGGCCTAAGGCCTGCATCAGACGAGCGCACGTTTTGCATCCGTCTGACCGCACTATTTATTGACTCCTTTGAAAAGCTGCAACGGACAGCAGAGAACAACACACGAAGCACGTGCACACTTTTCACGCGCGCGCAACGCATGTTGCAACAGACGCCAAAATGGCATCAACGTGAAAAAGCTAGACAGACGTAGAGAAACAACATACAGGTGGTTTTTTTTTCTCAACATCAGTCAAAATTGTGGTTACATTGTATCAGTTAATCGCATCAGTTAAAAAGTAGGTTGGTTACTGTGTGCAGTGAGTGCGCTCGCTCGTCTGACCCCAGCCTGGAAGGAACGTTACAGAAAAAATTCCAAACCCACATTAAGTCCTGGAGGTTTCAAAGCATCATTTTCCGGGGTTTGCCAGCCATTGATTGGTCCGCATTATCTCCGACACATACCTGATGGATTATGGGCGGATTTGTTTTGTAGGGCGGGAATTTATTTCATGAAGATGCAGCTCTTGAGGAAGTCGCTTTTATTTGCCAGACGAAACGCGTCGAGCGTATCCAGCCTCCAGCTTTTCCATCTGTCCTGTGAGGCGCCGTCCAATCAGCTGCATTTGGCTGAATCTGGGCTGACCGTAAATCTCTAAACACTGCTGAATTCACCCGGCTGCTTCTGTCACATCATCAATAAACACAAATGACCCAGTGCCACTGGGAGCCATGCATGCCAATGCCATCACACTGCCTCCACCATGTTTTACAGATGATGTTGTGGTGCTTTGGATCATGAGCTGTTCCAGGCCTTTTCCACACCTTTTCTTCTCGTCATTCTGGTACAGATTGATCTTAGTTTCATCCGTCCAGTGAATGCTTTTCCAGAGCTGCTCTGGCTTTTTTTAGCTGTTTTTGGCAAAGTCTAATCTGTCTTTTCTATTCTTCAGGCGTATGAATGGTTTGCAGCTTGTGGTGAAGCCTCTGTATTTGCTCTCGTGAAGACTTCTCTTGATTGTAGGCTTTGGCAATGATACGTCCACCTCCCGGAGAGTGTCCTGCACTTGTCTGGATGCTGTGAATGGGTTTTTCTTTACCATGGAGATCCTGTGATCATCCAACACTATTGTCTTGCGTGGCCGTCCAGGCCTTTTCATGTTGCTGAGCTCACCAGGTCGTTCTTTCCTCAGAATGTATAAACTGTTGGTGTGGCCTCTGCGAATGTTGCCGCTATCTCGCTG
Organism: Leptobrachium leishanense; assembly: GCA_009667805.1. Lineage (NCBI taxonomy): Eukaryota > Metazoa > Chordata > Amphibia > Anura > Megophryidae > Leptobrachium > Leptobrachium leishanense. The sequence continues at coordinate 5,964 of RXON01004340.1, read as the reverse complement.
ATGGGTTTGTTGTGTTTTTGATGCGTTACAATGGTCGGTTTCTCTTGCATGGACGGCTCCTCTGAACTAGGGCTGCAACTAACGATTATTCTCATAAATCGATTAGTTGGCCGATTAATCGATTTCATTGGATACGAAAAAAAATAGAAAAAAAATTGTTTGCTTAAAAGGAATTTGATGTAAGAAAATAAGCAATTTGCGGAGTGTACGTAACTTTTGTACATACGCAAATTGCGTATCTTGCGTACTTGTCACACAAGGTATGCGAGCGCTTGGTCAGAGGGATGGGTCGATGCTGCGAGCGCTTGGTCAGAGGGATGGGTCGATGCTGCGAGCGCTTGGTCAGAGGGATGGGTCGATGCTGCGAGCGCTTGGTCAGAGGGATGGGTCGATGCTGCGAGCGCTTGGTCAGAGGGATGGGTCGATGCTGCGAGCGCTTGGTCAGAGGGATGGGTCGATGCTGCGAGCGCTTGGTCAGAGGGATGGGTCGATGCTGCGAGCGCTTGGTCAGAGGGATGGGTCGATGCTGCGAGCGCATGGTCAGAGGGATGGGTCGATGCTGCGAGCGCTTGGTCAGAGGGATGGGTCGATGCTGCGAGCGCTTGGTCAGAGGGATGGGTCGACTGCTGCGAGCGCTTGGTCAGAGGGATGGTCGATTGCTGCGAGTGCTTGGTCAGAGGGATGGGTGGATGCTGCGAGTGCTTGGTCAGAGGGATGGGTCGATGCTGCGAGCGCTGGGTCAGAGGGATGGGTCGATGCTGCGAGCGCTTGGTCAGAGGGATGGTCGATGCTGCGAGCGCTTGGTCAGAGGGATGGGTCGATGCTCGAGCGCTGTGCTCAGAGGTTGGTCATGGTCGATGCTGCGAGTGCTTGGTCAGAGGGATGGTCGATGCTGCGAGCGCTTGGTCAGAGGGATGGTCGATGCTGCGAGTGCTTGGTCAGAGGGATGGGTTGATGCTGCGAGTGCTTGGTCAGAGGGATGGATTGATGCTGCGAGTGCTTGGTCAGAGGGATGGGTCGATGGTGCGAGCGCTTGGTCAGAAGGATGGGTTGATGCTGCGAGTGCTTGGTCAGAGGGATGTGTTGATGCTGCGAGTGCTTGGTCAGAGGGATGTGTTGATGCTGCGAGTGCTTGGTCAGAGGGATGGGTCGATGCTGCGAGTGCTTGGTCAGAGGGATGGGTTGATGCTGCATGCGCAGCTTAAGCCCATGTTTGCTTTCTCAAATGAACGCGGCTACAAGCACTTGGTCATAGATGATGACGTCAGCATGAAATCGGGGTTAATAAGCTAAAGTGGTCAGGGTGCATAGAGTGTCCCTTTTAAATAATTTTGTGAACAAACGGAGTGGGAGGAGGAACTGGAGGTGGAAGGGAACTTTGCTCAAGAGACTTGACCTGAGTGTGAGAGGGAGTAGATATGGACAAAAGACCGGATCTGAGTGTGGGAGTGAGTTTGGGGAAAGGAACCAGACTAAAGGGAGGGAAAGCAACCAGACTAAAAGGGAGGGAATGGCAGTTCCCGACCAAAGAGGGTGTGGCAGGGAGGGTGGGGTGGTGGCACAGGACTCCAGCTTCAAGTAAGGATAAAACACAGGCATACAGCTCCTTCACCCAGTGACAGTATCTTATGTTTTGTGTTATAGTTCTGCTACTGTTGTAAACGGAATAAAAACAAACTGGTTGTGTCTGACATAAACCTAGAACTAAATCATAGCGAGTAAAGCAACGACGCGTCTTCTCCAATCAGATCCAAAGCTGAGGTTATTTACGTTTAACTCAGTCTGACTCTACACAGAACCATTAATCCATAATGGGAATAGGTGACAATTTAATCATCGATTAGTTGTTTCAGCCCTACTCTGAACACACGATGCAGCGTCACAGCAATAGATTCCACATGCAAATCCCGCACTTACAATCAACTCCAGACCTTTCACCGGCTTAATGGATGAAGAAATAACGAAGGAGTCGCCGCACCTGACCATGAAACCGCTTTTCATTCAATTGTCCAGTTACTTTTGGTCCCTTGATGAAGGGTGCGTGGCTTCTCTTGAGAGCTGTAATTCCTAAACCCTTCCTCCAGTTTGGATGTAAATCCCCTCAAATTAAAGCTGAAAGGTCGACCTTTCACTCCAAATCCATTATATAACTATAGCTTGAATTGGATGTGGTAAATAACGGAGAAAAACTAAAATTGTGCCCGTGTCCAAATATATATGGACCTAACTATATATATATATATATATAATTCTGCACTTACCTCCTCCTCTCTCCTTAAACTTTCGGGTTCTGTGAGCTGGAACAGACAGTCATACACGGGGTTAACCAACGCCAGCATCGGCATGTTATTCACCTGGAAGAGGAAACAACGCAATATGAGATGGGAGCAAATACCGAAAGCCACAGCGAGACCAAACCCGACGTCCGCACTGCAGGGACCTGCTTCCAAAACCCCAATACACTCAGCCAAACAGACGATTCCCGGCACCCCGTTATACACACGACACCACGTGAAGCAGCCGCCTTACGAACACAAAGCGGATATCGCCGCCTGCAGCCGCCGCGCGTCCCGTGACTCTCACCCTCAGGTAGTCGAAGACGTTGCAGATGAAGGTCACGTAGCACACCCATTCCTGAACGGAGCGCGCTCTCATCTCGTCCCGGTTCAGGTACTCGCTTTGGAGCCGGTTAAGGAGCGCGCTGCGAAATATGCTCCGGCCAGTCTTCTTACTCTCTGCCTGGGGGTGGAAGCACACGGCCAGCTGCATTACCGCGACAGAGGATTGCTTATAGTAACCGCAAAGTTGCGCTCCGGGAGGGGTGGCCAGTGCCCATGGTGAAATGCTCTGCAGGCACAGGCCTCAACGTGATCATGGCAGAAGTGGGACCAAGTCATCGTTTTGAAAATAGTCAAGACGGACGACCGAGTGGGGGAATGAATAATGCTCTGCTGTCACACCGAGTGGGGGAATGCATGTTTGAATCAGAGTTGGTTTCTTTGGACGTGTGTGCATGACAAGAAATATGGGGTGGCGGCATCGTGGGGTGGTGGCATGACGAGGTCGCGGCATCGTGCGGTGGCGGCATGACGAGGTCGCGGCATCGTGGGGTGGCGGCATGACGAGGTGGCGGCATGACGAGGTAACAGCATCGTGGGGTGGCGGCATGACGAGGTGGCGGCATCGTAGGGTGGCGGCATGACGAGGTGGCGGCATGGCGAGGTGGCGGAATCGCGAGGTGGCGGCATGGCGAGGTGGCAGCATGGCGAGGTCGCGGCATCGCGAGGTGGCGGCATGACGAGGTCGCGGTATCGCGGGGTGGCGGCATGACGAGGTGGCGGTATCGCAAGGTGGCGGCATGATGAGGTGGCGGCATGACAAAGTGGCGGCATCGTGGGGTGGCGGCAAGACGAGGTGGCGGCATCGTGGGGTGGCGGCATGACGAGGTGGCGGCATCGTGAGGTGGCGGCATGACGAGGTGGCGGCATGACGAGGTGGCAGCATCCGGGGAGGTGGCGCGGGGTGTGCGCATCGCAGGTGGCGCAGACGAGGTGGCGGCATGACGAGGTGGCGGCATAACGAGGTGGCGGCATGGCGAGGTGGAGGCATGACGAGGTCGCGGCATCGTGAGGTGGCGGCATGACGAGGTAGCGGCATCGTGAGGTGGCGGCATGACGAGGTGGCGGCATCGCGAGATGGCGGCATGACGGTCGCGGCATCGCGAGGTGGCGGTATCGCGGGGTGGCGGCATGACGAGGTGGCGGTATCGCGAGGTGGCGGCATGACGAGGTGGCGGTATCGCGAGGTGGCGGCAAGACGAGGTGGCGGCAAGACAAGGTGGCGGCATCGTGGGGTGGCGGCATGACGAGTTGGCGGCATCGTGGGGTGGCGGAATGACGAGGTGGCGGCATCGTGGGGTGGCGGCATGACGAGGTGGCGGCATCGTGGGGTGGCGGCATGACGAGGTGGCGGCATGACGAGGTGGCGGCATCGCGGGGTGGCGGCATGACGAGGTGGCGGCATCGCGGGGTGGCGGCATGACGAGGTGGCGGCATCGCGGGGTGGTGGCATGACGAGGTGGCGGCATGGCGAGGTGGCGGCATGGCGAGGTGGCGGAATGACGAGGTGGCGGCATCGTGGGGTGGCGGCATGACGAGGTGGCGGCATCGTGGAGTGCGGCATGACATGACAAGGCATCGTGGGGTGGCGGCATGACGAGGTGGCGGCATCGTGGGGTGGCAGCATGACGAGGTGGCGGCATCGTGGGGTGGCGGCATCGGGTGGCGGCATGACGAGGTGGCGGCATCGTGGGGTGGGGCATGAAGGTGCGGCATCGTGGGGTGGCGGCATGACGACGAGGTGGCGGCATCGTGGGGTGGCGGCATGACGAGGTGGCGGCATCGTGGGGTGGCGGCATGACGAGGTGGCGGCATCGTGGGGTGGCGGCATGACGAGGTCGCGGCATCGTGAGGTGGCGGCATGACGAGGTCGCGACATCGTGAGGTCGCGGCATGACGAGGTCACGGCATGACGAGGTCGCGGCATTGTGAGGTGGCGGCATGACGAGGTCGCGGCATCGTGAGGTGGCGGCATGACGAGGTGGCGGCATGACGAGGTCGCGGCATGACGAGGTGGCGGCATGACGAGGTCGCGGCATGACGAGGTCGAGGCATGACGAGGTCGCGGCAGGATCGAGTGCGATCGTGAGTGCGGCATGACGAGGTGGCGGCATGACGAGGTGGCGGCAAGACGAGGTGGCGGCAAGACGAGGTGGCGGCATGACGAGGTGGCGGCATGACGAGGTGGCGGCATTGTGAGGTGGCGGCATGATGTCTCATGTGTCGATGTGTATAAGTATAAGGAGTTTTGTTCAAGTCACGTCACAAGTCGAGTCGCACATCTGGATCTTGGCACACGGACACGCAGGGGGGGGGGGGGGACTCCCAGGGGCCCCCGGATAGATTTGGTACCTGGATAATAGTGTAACACATCTTCCCGGCCTCCCGGCTGAATGTGGCGTCTCTCAGGGACTGCTCTACAATCACGTTGGCCACTTTCTCCAGGTCCACAACGGCCGGCTCTATTATGAGAAAACCAAGAAAGCTCAGGAGCCGGCGGCTGTCACACACAGCATCCGCAGCCCTCCCCGCAAAAAGCTCCGCAGCCCTCCCGCGAAAAAGCTGCGCCGCCACCCCCGCGAAAAGCTGCGCCGCCACCCCCGCGAAAAGCTGCGCCGCCACCCCCGCGAAAAGCTGCGCAGCCCTCCACGCGAAAAGCTGCGCCGCCACCCCCGCGAAAAGCTGCGCAGCCCTCCCCGCAAAAAGCTGCGCAGCCCTCCCCGCGAAAAGCTGCGCAGCCCTCCCCGCGAAAAGCTGCGCCGCCACCCCCGCGAAAAGCTGCGCCGCCACCCCCGCGAAAAGCTGCGCCGCCACCCCCGCGAAAAGCTGCGCAGCCCTCCCCGCAAAAAGCTGCGCCGCCACCCCCGCGAAAAGCTGCGCCGCGACAAACCCTAACCTTTCAGAGCCGTCTTTAGAAGATTCTGTGTTTCAGCGTCAAAGCCCTGGATTTTACAGACCACGCGATCCACGTCTCCCATGATGCCTCGCTGCACGCTGACTGCAAATACACACGTTACACAGGAATATATATATATATACACACAGTGACAGGGAATACACACGTTACACAGGAATTATATATATACACCAGTGACAGGGAATACACACGTTACACAGGAATATATATATACACACAGTGACAGGGAATACACACGTTACACAGGAATATATATATATACACAGTGACAGGGAATACACACGTTACACAGGAATATATATATATATACAGTGACAGGGAATACACACGTTACACAGGAATATATATATATATATATACAGTGACAGGGAATACACACGTTACACAGGAATATATATATATACACAGTGACAGGGAATACACACGTTA
>RXON01004339.1:0-155680 GCA_009667805.1 Leptobrachium leishanense | reverse complement strand
CTCAGGAAGTAAAGCCGCTTCCCTCCCCCAATCAAGGAAGGGTGTTCCGCCTGTTTCTCCCTGGCAGTGTATGTATTCTGCATACCGCAGGGCGGCGTGTTTCATGCACTGCCCGGCACCATGGATATATTAATGTGTTGAGGGAAAACGTGTGATCTGGAGCTGTGTGTAAAGTTAACCGGGATTGGATGTGAGTTTACACACTTTTTCTTTTAAAACCTGTACTTTTTGCCCAAATCTTGCCATTCAGTTCTCTAGAGTGTGTTTTAATCTGGCGACAGCGGTTTCTCCTCCAGACCTGTGTATGCGAGCCATTTTTGCCGAAGTAATTTTTACTTAACCGCCTCGTATTTCACGTGTAGATGTGGAGACTGACCTATTTATTGTATTCGTCTTGGATTATGTTGTTGCTGGAGTCAGACATGACGCCCTCCCCAGGCTGTCTCCCCAGGACAGACTTTGTGGTCTGTCCGGTGACATTAGGCCGGTGTCAGACGAACGCAGTTATCACGTCCGTGTTGCCGCACTGTTTAACGTCTGTCGTAGCATAGACCGTCGTAGCATAGAATCACGATCAATCCATTTTTAGGTGTTGTATGCCTGGGGGTTCCGTTGTATTTAACAGATTTCCCATACAAAGTCTGTGTGTGAACCGTGTCCTTTTATCTGTGTTTTGCAGGCTGAACAGCATTTGACACCGGTGACGCGCTCGCGGGCAGCTCTTGGATCGTCACATGGGATATGTTGAGGATCTCACTGGCTACTTACTCCATCATTCGTAACTTGTGCACAACGACTGGCAGTGGACAAAGCACTTTGGCTAAAATGTTTTATGCCGTGAAAAGAGGGCGGAACACCGGAGTCTACAACACATGGTCAGAAGGGTAGCGGGGTATTAAATAAAAAAGTCACCTGCACTTTGACCCCTATGTATCCCTGATAAACAGATGTTTTCCGTTTACGTGACTGGCCATTAAAGCGTTACTCTATTGCCCATCGATTTAATTTAATTTTTTTTTCCCTTTTTAGGTGACTTTACCCAGCTTTTGTCCCAGGCCTCGCACTGCTTTTTCTTTTCGGCTCAGGGACTCTTGAACCCGGAAGTCCCTGAAGCTTTTCTGTGTAATTTGTTCTCCTATGCAACTTGCAAAGCTTAGGAACCGCAAGTTCCACGCTGCTACAGGACTTGCAAACTTTATGTACACAAGTTCCGTATTGCCTGTGCAGAACAATGGATCAGAGTTGTTTGTGCATGCGCAGATACAATCCATCAGCTGCTTCTCAGAATGCTTGCTACAGCGGTTTTTATTTCTCAGATATTGAGGTCAGCACGCTCTCAGCATACTGCCAGTACTAATGACCAATCTGGTGATCGGCAGCCGGGAAATTTATAAATCCCGGCTGGTGACGCTGGGTGGGGAGGAGGAAATTCAATAACTTCACCTAGCGTTTCTGTCAGAACGGGGGCCACATGGAAGGGAAGGTACGCCACATCCTGAACACTGTAAATCAGTGTCCCTTTTTAAAGATTTAATCGCGCCTACCAATGTGTTCTAACCTGATGCCGGTGCAGACACCTGCCTCAAAGACCAAGAAAACATGGACAGCAGCTAATATGACCTGCCTATAAAATACAGAAAATGGTAAAGTCACAAAGTCTCGTGCCTTTTTTTAACTACTCTTGTTATGGCAGTGTGAACGATCAGTAATAGTATCCTGTCCCACTTCATACATAGAAGATTCCAGAATATATATATTTTTTTTTTTATCGCTTCGACGCCCATATATCCACGCTAAATATAAACACAGGTTTTTACTTTCATTTAAATGGCCATGATTACTGGCAGGGGATGCTGTCCCTCCTTCAAAGTGCAGGGACTGTGGAGTGTGGGACTGTGGTTTTTTTTTTGTTTTTTTTGCTTGCCTCAAAAATTGTATACTCATCCATATCGCTTATAGTGCTCAACCCCTTCACTACCAATTGATTTTCCAAAAATCCGGTGTCGGGATTATTTTTTTTAAAATTATACAGTAAGAAATATTTGCATTTTCTCAGGTTATTACTGTAAGAAATACATTTGACAGATGTCGCCACCTACTGGCCAAATGGAGTTACTGCAGGTAGCACTGCATCCCGTGGCTCTGCATCGGCTTGGGAATGCCCGATATGTCAGTGTTTTTAGCACCTTCTGGAGCCCAAAAGCAAACAGAATTAGTTTGCAATCATACAGCACCGCCACAGATCGTGTTAACACAATCTCTGGCTGCTGTGTCTGCTACTGCTGATTGTGTATACACGATCACTGTAGCGAAGGGGTTAATGAGCATACGTGTAAAAATACTTCCCTAGTTGGTGCAGCGAGAACGTGTAATTCTGTGTGCTTGACTGACCTTTTGTTCTTGTTCCAGGGAGGAATGTAAATCGCAGGTGGATCGATTCCCTGCGGCCAGGTACAAGAAATTTGCTACAGAGGGTGACGCCTGGGATTTTGTACAAGATACAGAGGCGACTCGGGGACCACAGGCGGACGGTAAATCCATATGCAAGATGTGCAGAATTCATTGTGTTTACTGGTTAAAGTAAAAATGAGATTTGTGAGGGCCCTGTGAACAAACGGTACTAGTGCTATTGGCCTGCTTTACGGTGGGGCCTGCTCAGGTCACAAGGTTTTTGCTCGATTGTGCCATTAGAGAGCTTATTATTCCATATGCAAATCAGACAATCTGTCATGCAGAGGAGACTCCCTTACCATTTCAGTTCTGAGTGATGGCAGACTGATTTACATATGGTTCAGTCTCCTCTGTAACGGCACCGTCAAGCTAAAACCTTGACCCAAGCGGGGACCCACCCTAGGCCAGACCACTTATGCTGATTTTCCTGTTCTCAGGACTGTCACAAATCTTGTGATGTTGCCCATGTTTAGGGCCTTCACATATGTTTGCTATCTATTGTAAAGACAGTCAGCTATAAGTGAGGTTACAGGCATCACTGGTCTAGTACTCGTTTTGGTACTGCATGTCCCATGATGCTCTACTTCCTTTCTCAAAAAAAAAAATAAAGATTTTTACCAGGAAGGTTACTTTGAGATTTTTCTCATTTTCAAGTATGTCCTGGGTGGCAAGTATGTACCGATAGGTGTCTTGCCCAAGGACACTTACTGGATAGGTGCTCTTGCTGGAATCGAACCCGTGTCTCCAGTCTCTCCGGTTATAGAGCTGTGATGTTACCTCTACTCCACCCAGCCGGCACCTCTTAAATCGCAATAACATCCTGGGTCTGACCCAGAACATAAAACATGGATTCAAGCCCAGCTTGTAAAGTGCTGAATTAGAGTGACTGATTTTCCTGGTGGGATGGAGTAGAGGGGGAAGAATCTGAAATGGTAATAAATTTAGTGTGTGGTTTTTAATATAGTTGTGTATTTTCTTTCGGACTAGTTGCAATAAATTTTTAATAAGAACATGGAGAAGAGTATTTGCAGTTCCCTCTCCGCTGCCCCAACAAGCAGCAAAGAAAATGTTATCAAAACATTTGGGGAAAAAAACGAACAGGGTTATACAGAGAGGGGTGAAAAGCAGGAGAATGGAAAATTCTAGGTCAAAATAGCCGATTTGGAAAGTGAGATAAATGGGAGAGTATTTCTGGTTTGGCTATTTGTACCTAGAATTTCCACTTCTCCAGTAATTTCCTGCTTTTCACCTCTCTGAATAACCCTGTAAGTGTTCCCTCCCCAACCTGATGAAGACAGTCCCAACTCCTGCCCCCACAGTCCCCAAAAAGGCCCCTCCGAAGCAGCAATTCCTCTTGAGTTGCGTCAAGTCAAAGGCAACTTGTCAACCGAACAGAAGAATCTGGAGTAGAAGGACCGGTATGGCGGGACGTAGACTGAGGAATCGTAATCCCTTAAAAGAAACGTGAAAATGTGTTTAGTTCTAATGTAACCAGGCGAATCTCATAACACAAATATGTGGGCAAAGCATGTACCGACAAAAGGAGGCATACACCCTAGAGGCATACTTTATTAATAAAACACAAAACAGCAAAAAGGGGAGGGCAGGAAATCAACGTCTCATTTAAACCTTCTGTCATGGAAATGGGAACATTTATTAATCTTAATGCAGGACACAGACTCATATTTGCAATTTCAATGCAAACCAGAAGGATGATCAGACCAGGGCAAAATGGATTTAAAATCTAAAGTCCAGAATGTCAACCCCCCCCAGACGAATCCATCGTGCACGTAATATACTCAAGCCGACAACACACTGAAGCGGCCTTTAGTCCGGGTGCGCACTCAGAGTGGAAGGAACGTCCATGAGAGTTGATGTTCCTTCGCTCGACTGCCCCCCCCCTCCATCAGCGATGCAAAACGCGATCCTCCTGCAAGCATTTGACCGGCCCAGTCACAGCATCACATGGCTGTGACGGGTGCCAGTAAGTACGGGCGCACTAATAGGGCAGTGAAATCCCCATAGAGAAGCAATGCTTCGTCTATTCAGAGAACAAAAACCAGCAGTGAAAAGTTCCCGACATGTCCTGCCATTCGGTGGTTTCATGCGGGAGAATCCCATAGGCTTCAATGTTAAATATATTCCTGTTCTAACTCAATATATAATAAACCGGTTATTATAATATTCTGCAGTAAAGAGTCTCTATTCATTTTTATTGGATCTTTTAGGTGATTTTTGGCACGTGTGTGTTTAAAAATAAGTCGCTTTTTCTGTAACAGACCTTTTTATTATCATTAATTGGATCGTATGTGTAAATTCAAGACATTTTCCCGCAGTACTTTTTTTGCAAACAGCGTTTCAATTTGCAAACTTTCAAGCGTACTGTTTTTTTTTTTTTATCGGCTTTTTCCAGCAGCTGCTCTGCGCTGTGATTGGCAGCTAGTAGTTTCTTTGGTGTGGTTAATCCAGCTGTTTGTGCAGGTGTTCGAGGTTACCCTGCACTACCGGGGTGCTTGCTGGGTCGGTGAACTAGGATCGCCAAAAAGTCACACAACGTGCGGTGACTTTTCGAATCTCTTTGAATAACCCTGCTAGGCTTCCTAACTGTCCACTGTAGGGTTAGTAGAGTCTGGGGATTGGGACGTCAGAAGGATGTCGTCCAGATATAATCCACCACCCTTGGAGCTCCGACACTAGCGAAGTAGTTTCATGAAGTGCCACGGGGCGGGCGACAAGCTGAAAGAGGCTTGTGAACGCCACATCTGAAATCGGGACAAACGGACGTCCTTCAGGTCATGAGCAGATCCTGGAGGGTGATTATCCCTCTGGTTTGAATTGGTGGTATACTACCCATTTGTTCAGCTAGTGAAGATTGACAGGACAGAAACTACTGCCTTTCTTTGCTAGTAGGAAGAGGTTGTTCACATATCCGGTGGGGAGGCCCGCTCTATAGCTCCTTTGGCATGGAGATGAAACCTCCTGATTTTATATCTGATTCCAGAGCGGGTCGTAAGACAAATTGTTCTTGGTAGAGTAGGCTGGATATGGGTTTCTATGAACTCCCTATAAGTAAAGCTGCAAACAGGGAGGACCCGCAGGTCAGAGCTGCCAGTTTGTGAGCAAGTACTGTAGGCACCCTCTCACCTAGTGGCTAGGGTAGTTAGTTGGATCAATTTTCATGAGGATATTCCTCCTGCGCTCGGCCACCAGAGCTGCATTGCCAAAGAAACACTGTGCATGCTGCAGCTACTCCACCACATGTGTCAAATTTTGTTTGGGATGATTTTGCCTCCCCTGCTAACTCAAAGTCATTAGGGGTCCAGCCATGTCCAGTAATTTTGTCCTCCCAACCTGGAGAGCATAGTCAACCACTTTTTTTTTTTGGCGGAGACCAGCCCTTTGTCACATTTCTAGAAACTGGGGTCAACAATAGGAATGAGGAAAGTTTTACTGGCCGTGACATTTGGCCTAAGCTTAGCATGGTCCTCCTTCTCCAAGGGTCCTATATGTATATCCATCCATTGTTCCATGTGTGGAAAGGTACCCGGCTGCAGACCTTGGATTGGTGAGGTCCTCACGTTAGAGGGGATTTGCCCTGTGGGTCGATAATACAAAAAAATAATATATAAATATTTATATATCACTGTACCCAGAGATTGGGGTGGTAACAGCTGCATGACGCTCCAGGATTTCACCCTCATCATTCACTGTATCCTCATTACCCGGATTCTGACTGTCTGGTGCTGTTTTTAAATGATCGGAGTCAGCCCTGTGGTGAAGAGGCTTTCTTTTTGGGGCACCTTGACCATAGTGGCTGCACCCGGCAGTGATACCGGGTTGCGAGCCCCTCTGCTGCTCAAAGCAGCTGGACTGTCTGTGGACCATACACTAGGCTCCTTTTTTGGGGGTGCAAACATCGGGTCTACATGGGGATCCTCTGTGACGGGGTCAATGGTAATAGGCGGCAGGGAGCGTGCGGCCTGAAGGAAAATCGTGGGCAGGTTTCAATAAGTACATGGTATTTCAGAGAAATATCACCTAGATAAGAGGTAACTGCTTGATCCACGTCCGATCTCCAGCAGGCAAGATTGCGGTCTCAAAGTCTAGCGATTAATAGCCATGGGATGGATGAGGTGCCTGCTGGCTGCGCAGAGTGCTCGTGCTGAGACACCGTGGATAACATGGTAGAAAAACTTGTGTAAGCACTAATGGAAAGGAAATGTTGGGGGGGGGGGGTGCCTGGTCCAACGCCGGTTAACACTGCCTGATGTCGGCACATGGGCCAAGCGCGCCACAGCAAAGATCAGGTCGGGAGTGCCCAGAGGAAACTGATGAAAGGTAACTGAACAAAATTAGAAATTTGGCGAACAATGAATACTTGTCTTGCTGTCGCCACTGCAGCAAAGAGGAGGTGCTGCTTCTGGAGGGGCTTTTAATGGGACTGTGCAGGTGGGAGTGCCTGACAATACTTGGTGTTTGTGTCTCTTTCCTCCCTCCCCCCCCCCCCCTCCCGTTTTGGAAATGTTTCAATAGTTTTCCTTGCTGCTGTGGGGGCAGTGTAGAGAGAACTGCAAATACTCGTCTCGTTGTCCTGCGTTTAAAATTTGTTCGTTCATATTATGCAGTCACTAATATTTATTATTTTCTTTTTAGATTGGGCACTGCAACATTCTTCCTCCTCTTCTTCTGCCGGATCTTTCTCCTCTTCTGCCGGGTCTTCCTCCTCCTCTTCTGCCGGATCTTCTCGATATCCTGCAAGGCCTTCCTACCGTGCAAAGAGACCACATAACCCTTCTCAGAGCTCGTATGGACAGGAACAACCGTCTGCCAAACGCACCAAGCTTATTGAAATTGATTCCTTGCCTTCATTTAACAATGAGAATTTAAACCGCATGGGTATGTTAGTGCTTCATTTTGGAAGAGTTTTTTTTGTGCATTTATGTTCCCTGTGGAAAAATAAATTGTATTTTTATTCCCCTTAAACAAGTAGCTGTCTTGAATCCTTTCTCTGCAGGCGACTACTCGGTGGTTTACACAGACGGCTGCTGTTCCCGCAATGGTCGGCTAAAAGCCCGGGCTGGGCTTGGCGTCTATTGGGGACCAAACAACCCTTTGTAAGTTGGTGACCATCTATTGAAGTATTATGTCAAATCCTTTTAGAATCTTTTTGCCATCAGAACAAACCCTGGGAGGCTGATCTACTGTGAACCGTTTAAGCAGACCTACGTCGCAAGCTAAGATTGCTGTGCATTTTTCCTATAGAATACAAACCACTCCTGTAAAATAGAACGTGTCATTATTGTACTTAACCCCTTCTTTGCTGCGCCAACTCACCCCTGTGAGGATCTGGCTCACTGTATGTTTTCAGCCCTGAGGGTGCTGGTGCGTCTGACACTGAGCTGCTGACATCACATGGGCTGCCATGCCCCGATTTACTGTAATGATGAATACATTCTGGAGCCCTTTTGCCATAGACAGAATTTGCTTGCTATAAATTTATCCGTGTCCTGAATATGTCCAGGTAGTGTTAATGTTATGGGCACCCAGTGGCGTGTTTTTGAAAATCATGTTAACATGATTGTTATAGTGAAAGGGTTAAAAGTTGACTTTATCAATCAAGAAATCAATTGGATTTGAAATTACTGGATCAATATTAATCTCTAATTGACCGTTAAAGGGTGACATTGAGGCACATTCGTCCTTTTCTAGAATGGAGCTGTCGGGTAAACTAAATGGTCCCATATAATCCAGGGTCCAAGGTGGATTTGGATTGCACTAATTTCCGTTTATCTTTATGGATGACCAAGCTGGGAAAGTGGGGAAACCCTTGGCTATGAGTTAGGCTGGGGTCAGACCAGCGCACTTTTAACGTGCGTTCTGGCGCACAGAATTACGGCCGCACTAGCAGCAGATGACGGCCAATATACGATGTACGGCTGCACAAAAGTCCGGCCGTGCAAAGCAAGTGGAATTTGAACGCATTTTTCTGAGAACGCTGAACCGCTAGTACTGACGTACTGAGTGCGCAGCTGCGGCATAGCGGCGTGTTTGCGTGATTAGGAGATGTCAGACGCTGCTAATGTCCAGCCAACATAACGTCCAGATGCAAAAAGAGTTTTATTGACTATCCGTACAAAATCACACCCGAAAAATGCGCGTCATCTGACCGTTTTTGTGCATTCCATGAAAAAATACGTCAATGCGTTCGGACGCACTTTTTCACGTTCGCGGGGAAAAATGCTTTCGTCTGACCCTAGCCTTAATCATCCCACCTGATAAGGCTAGTGTCAGACGAACGCAGTCATCACATCTGTGTCGCCGCACGGTTTAACGTCCGTCGTAGCATTGATTTGTGATCAATAGAGACCAACACGCGAAGTACGTGCGCACCGAAGTGCACACACACCACGCAGGTGTAAACGGACACCATTTAGGCTTCTAAGTAAAAGCGCTACGACGGACACCCAGCATGCGTAGCGGCCTGTGTGCGTGATGACGCGACGTCCATTACGTTGATGCTCAGAAGTTTTTTTGCTCTGGCTGACTGTACCTGTCATTTTGTTTCCCACATTTTCATTTTTTTCTTCATCCGTCCAAAAAAACGGACCGTGTGGTGTCTACAGTACGTCTGTCCGTTATGCACACACGCAGAGTGCGCTCAGGCTGCGTTCGTCTGACAGCCTAAAGAGAACCTTGAAATGTAAATTTAAAATGATGTCTCACTGTATTAGCAATGATCTTCATTCTTACCGACTTGATGGATTGATACTGTCAATATACCAGGCTGCAAACCTGTCCAAGCAGATGTTCCTTCCTGTAGTTTTAGACCCAGACAGCTATTGGAGAAATGTTGTGTTTTCCCCCAGCAAAACACCAGCCAGTTATACTGCGCCAGATAGATACAATCAGTACTTTATTCTTTTTGGGGTTTTTTCTGCTTATTTTGGGAAAAACCTTTTCATGTGAATGAGATTTTTATTTTTTTTATTTCCAGGAACGTTGCAGAAAGGCTTGACGGCAGACAGACAAACCAAAGAGCTGAAATACAGGTAACACATCCTTTATTTTGTTCTGAAGCAAATTGTATTTGAAGTATCAAAATGTCCTACTTTAATCTTTCACGTGGTTCAAGAAAATTGGAATTTATTATAAGAGGATTTGTTCTGAACCGGCATGGATACTGGACCTCAAAATACACTAATGGGGTTATACACCTCCAAATTGCACCGAATGGTGAATTTCACCTTTTCGGTGCAATTCGTCTGTACACAAAGCTGTCAAATGAAAAGCAGGTGAAATACCGTGCAATTCGGCTACACCAAAATTGTCCCTTTGGAAGCCATCAGGGTTATTCAGAGAGAGGTGGAAAGCGGGAGAATGGAAAATTCTAGTTCAAAATAGCCGTTTTGGAAAGTGAGATGAAAGGGAGAATTTTTCTGGTTTGGCTATTTTGACCTCGAATTTTCCATTCTCCAATCATTCTCCTGCTTTTCACCTCTCGCTGAATAACCCTAATTGTCTAACAGACAGTGGACGTGCACTAAAATTGACGAAATTACCAGATTTCAGTGTTTCAATTCAACAGGTTTACAGGCAAATCCAATAGTTTTCAATGAGAGATTATATATAGGATAGATAAAGGAGAAAATATATATCTCTATTATTTTGTAGAAGACTTTATGACCTAAAGGACTTATATATTTTTATTTTATTTTTTTTATTGGACAGTTTGTTTTAAACTCTAAAAAATTACAATAAGGGATGGTTTTTTTTTTGTTTGTTTTCTGGTTCGGAATTAACCGATGCTAATTCGGCGCTTTTCGGCGATCTACAATTTCTCAACAAAATACAGTAAACAAACATTCGATGCCGACTTAAATGACTTTTTGACTAAAAGGAATCGCCAAATTGAGCTGAAATGCAAAGCCCTGAAATTTGCGTTTTTTAATTTCCGTGCTCTGTGAATAGACCCCTAAATGTCAAAACGTGGCTGCAGAGCATCGGAAATCGTGTATTCAAATATTCGGGGGTGGCGGCGGCGTTGAAGTAAAATGTTATCCTGCATAGAAAAGCATCATTGAAAGCTGAGAAAGCCAAAAAGACACACGCTGGTTACTTTGCAGTTTTATTTGTAAAACACTAAAGGATAAAAATACAAAATTCCCCTTTTCTTGAACGCTATATGGACGTTTTATTAAATTCCAAAAAAATCCTAATTTTAAGGCAAGACACTGAGGCTTGGTTAATATTTGTAGTGTCTTTCGCGCTTTTATTCACCCTTTTGACTGTGGATGACGTGTGGGGGGATGTCCTGAGTAAATGGGGGTTGTTTTGCCCACAAAGTAAAGTTAGGTTTTATTGGACAGGTCAGACTCTGGCCTTTTCATTGATGTCAAACATGACCATGTAAAATCTAAAAGGGGGGGAAAGAACTCCTCCCTCCCCAAAGCGTCCATTTTACCAGTTTTGGTTAAAATTGCATAGTTTTTCAGAAAAACGCAGTAACAGGCTTCAATTAATTTATTTTTTTATCACCTTCGTGTATATAACAGGTTTGGATAACATTTTACACGCTGTAACTGACCTCTGAATGGAATTTATATTTTATTGTAGCATTCTGACGCAACATGACGTGTACACCGAATCATTTTTTTTTTTATCTGATCTAATGTCTGGGTCCTATACCAAAACAAATTTAAACATGAGGGGCACAAAATGAGCTCCACACACGGGTGCTATCAAAGCCTTTACTCTCTGTGCACAGACTCTCTGTGCGTTTTTCTGACTCCGTGGGCAGCTCTCTCCACCTAGCTGCCTTTATCGAGTAGCCCTTTCAGCTTGTAGATGCTGTGATGGCCGTGAGGCCTACCTGTCGGCAATGGAGTCCTCCATTTCTCAGATACAGTCTGCAGTTTCCACCTTCTCTATAATGTTGCTCTGACATGGGGTGATTTCCCTTCCAGCCTGGCCATCTCCACCTAGCCCCACCCCGCCCCACCCATTTCCGTGGTTCCCTATTCACCAGTGACATCTGGCTCCCCGGCCCACAACTAGGTCAGTCCTGTCAATCAGCGTGCTAAAGGGGCTGGCATCCCTGTTGAGCTGCCACCCAAATATCATGAGCCCCCCGACCGTGGTGGTGCATACTACTGTCTGTTTGTGTAAAAAGTCAAAGCCTCTATCCTCCTGGATTCTGGTGAGGAAGGGGAGAGCTACAAAGAGGAGCCACTGGAAATCCACACTTTAGACTAGCAGCTGGAAGCTGATGTTCCCGCGGCACCCTCTTTTCCCAGCGCCTCCTCCCCTGGAAAGGGTGTGATTTATGACCCTCAGGGTAACCCTCTGTTCAACCCCCAAGACCATGCCTGTCTTCAGTCCTCTGTGTGGGTGGGTAAGACCTGCTTCACACTTATGGTTGACTCTCTCACTTTGAAAAATTTCTGGGCCTCTGAAGCTGGTCAAAGGGATTGACCAAGCACAGAGTGCCAAGACAAACTTTTGGATATGAGGACCTTCTTAGTTCTTTTATCTAGGGGTCGACCGATTATCGGTACCACCGATATTTGGGGCCGATATTCAGTGATTTCCAGGTTATCGGCATCGGGCTGTTTCACTTGCCGATGTGCCGATAACTCTGAGAAGCTGCGATCTCTCTGGGCATGCGTCCCATCCCGGCACTTCCGCACTCTGGCCGGCAATGATGAGGTCACCTCGAGGTCTCCCCCTTCCACTGGCTCGAACACAGTAAGAAACAGAGGGGGAGGAAGCACATCTAATTGTAATAAAAACAAACAGGATGGTCGGACTGATTTACGGAGGGTCCGTTCCGCTCTGTTGTGCTCCTCCCCTGCTCTCACTCTCCCTGTCTGCTCCTTCACGCTGTGCTACCTGCCAGTCTGTAAAGCTCCCCATCCCACTTCAAGTGGCTGCATAGGAGCATAAATCTTGCTCAACTCTACTGCCCTGACACCGAGATTAAATAAATAAATAAAAGCCTCAAATAGTTCACGGCACCCTTTATCTGCCAGCCATTTAGTTTTGTCTTGGCAGGTGCAGGGATTTGAGTTCACATTAGGGAAAATTTGATTTCTGACCCCAGGAGCTTACAATCAGCTTTCTAGGGAGCCACCTGGGGACAAGGAACTGAGTTTGCAGATTTTGTTTTTAGTAATGATAGAAGCCACAGTTAGGGTTTTAGTGGTCCTGGGCTACCCGACTGCCAGCTTCTGTGTCACGGCCCCTTGCATAAAAGTTTGCTATAAAGTAGTGCTGCACTTTTTACAAATGAGGGGGTACATCCTGCAAACATCTGACTCCTGCTGCAAACACCTCTGCAGCCACCATACCTGAGCCTGACAGAGTCGAGGCAACACCTAGGAGCCAGGCCAGGCATGCTTTGCATAGAATAAACCTGAAATTTATGACCCGCATGGCAGCAAGGACAGCCAACAGGAAGAACAGTTTAGTGAATAAACCCCTTAAATGAATTGTAAGGTCCTGTGAGCTGGTCCCTCTGCTCCTCTATATTGTAAACTCCTGTGAGCCGAGCGGCTGGGACCAGCATTTTACAGATCATCACTTCTATAGCACCAGCAGGTTCCGCAGCGCAGTACACCAAGGAGCGGGGAAACAAAATAAATAAATGCCTCAAATAGTCCCTTTATCTGGGACTATTTGCATTGCAGGTTGCTTTGTTGTACCAAAAAAGAAGAAAAGCTGGAGCTTCTGAAAGAAAGAAAAATGGGGTGGTTGCGATTTCTTAACCATCACACTTTTTTTCAAGCACTTTATTTCTCTCAGCTGGTATGTTTACAATTTTGACACCAGATTTATGTAGAAATTGTGATTTTTTTTCCCCCCCCCCCTCGAAAAATTTTAATGTACAGAATATCGGCACCCGATATCGGTTATCGGCCTGAAAGGTAGCCGATTATCGGTATCGGTATCGGCACCTAAAAAGTGATATCGGTCTATCCCTACGTTTTATCTAATAAACCTCTAGACCCAGAGAGCTATATCTTTAGAGTGAGTACCTAACAACAAATGTACCAAAAGGCCGCTCTACTGAGCAGCTCCAAGCCCCTCCAGCTGCTTTTCAGCCAAGGAGAGGCAGAGATGGTGGGTTTTATTTATACACGCACCAAACCCTTCCCATTTGGGATCAAAAACATGGAAAGAGTAACAGCTGCAGAACGACGGACTGGTGTTACAAGCATGATATACATACAACACCAGTCCATCGTTCTGCAGGTGTTCCTCTTTCCATGTTTTTCTTTTTGATCCCAAATGGGAAGTGTTTGGTGCATGTATAAATAAAACCCACCATCTCTGCCTCTCCTTGGCTGAAAAACAGCTGGAGGGGCTTGGAGCTGCTCAGTAGAGCGGCCTTTTGGTACATTTTGTTAGGTACCCACTCTAAAGAGGTGCTTTGAAGTGGCGAGTGAGCTTACGTTGCAATGGCCATTGAAACAAACAAAAACCTCATTTTTGTTGTACATGGAACACATAGAAACGAGCGCAGATGACACTTTTTTTTTTCCTTGTTATGTTTTATACATTAACTGGGCTGTTACTCCTGGCAGTTGCTGCCGCTCTGGTGAGTATGGGTGCAACGCCATTTTTTCTGTATTTACCAGAGAGCTATATGCCTAATCGGCAACGCTAAAGCGACACAACGCTGTATGGCGATATTGATTTCAAATAGATCCACTATTGATAACTCTGGCCTCTTCCAATGATTTGGAGTGCAGCTTGGCGTACATTAATACCTTCACCTCCATGGACATACTTGAAAACGAGAGAAATCTCAATGTATCCTTCCTGGTAAAATCCTTTTCAAATAAAATAAATAAATGGATAACTCGGCAATTAAAGGGACATGCATGCTTTGCTAGTGTGCTTTTAAAAACATGCAGTGTCTTTTGAGTCAGTGTCATTCAGCAGACATAAAAAGCAAGTAAATATGATATTTTTTCATATTTACCTGCTTTTATTTCTTGTTTTCCACACCCACCTCAAGAGGCACTTTAAGCTAACCAATCAGTGCCTATACCTAGGGAGAGCTAAAAAAAAAAAAACTCACTGAGCATGTGCAACTGAGTTGCTCCTCCCTCCTGCACTGTGAGCTGAGGGGAGGGCGGGGCTGAACTTTCACCCCCAGCTACTGCAGAGACAGGGAGGGAAAGCAATCAACACACACAGGGAGAAAAAGACAGCTGAGAGAGACGCAACAAAGAAAAGCACAGATACAGCAAAAAATGGTAAAGAAAGACGGCAAGATAAAGCAGAGAGCACAAGAAAAGGTGCAAGAGCGAGCGCAAGAGTCTGTGGGAGTTTGAATGAGACAGTATGTAAACCATGAAAGAGCACAAGTGCTCATGTGAGTGTTTTTGCTTCCAGAGTTTTCAGAGATGCTAATATTCAGTTCCTCGGTTTCCTCAGTCTGAGGTCCTGTGCTGCACAGCTTGTGTTCGTTTCCAGTTTCCATGGACCGTAGGATGTGGAGGTTCACATGCCTTCCATATGGACTCTCTTTGGCCTGCTGGTGCTTCACCAAGGTCCTGAGACCTAAGCTTGGTCCATTCCTTTGTTGCACAAGAAAGCGTAAAATGGATGCTGCCCATTATCAGGAGGGCCTGTGGGGGGGGGGGGGTCTCCATGGTTGAAAGTTCATTCCAGTTCTTTACCGATCTGTCTTGCTGCTCTTTAATAAAAGCGGGAAAGAGACTAATAATCCCACAGTCCTTTTAATAAAAATTCTAACTTTGTCATGAAATAGGAAAATTTTGTAATTTCGCTTTGCTTTTATTCTTGTAGAATAAAAAAGTTGTTGTAATATATTTTTTTCAGGCAGCGTGCAAGGCAATAGAGACCGCTAAAGCCCAAAATATCTCAAAACTCGTCCTGTACACAGATAGCATGTTCACAATAAATGGTATGTATATACTGTCGTGTTCTGATTAACCCTGTTATTGAAGACAGTATATTGTTTTTTGTTACATTATTTTCTGTTCTGTTCTCAGTTTGTTTCTGTTGGGTTTGTAGGTATCACTAAGTGGATTCATTCATGGAAGCAGAATGGCTGGAGGCTCAGTACTGGGCAAAATGTGATAAACAGGGAAGACTTCGAAAAGCTTGATAAATTGACAGAAGGCATAGAAATTAAATGGGTAAGCATGTGGTATATTATTAAAGATTTTAACCCTTTCACTATTAGAAACGTGTATACTCAATTTTGCACTAGGAGACAGACTACAAGGTGATCTCTGGGGTCACTCACTGCTGTACAGGGATAAGATTCAGGGGTTTTAATCGGGAATAGACCGATAGAATTTTTCCAGAGCCAATACCGATTATCTGCCACCTTTCAGGCCGATGGCTGATATCAGGTGCCGATATTCTGTACATTGAAATTTTTGAAAAATCACAATTTCTACACAAATCTGTCATCAGCTGAACATATTTAACATTGTAAATGTTGCATCAACTGAGGAAAAATAAAGTGCTTGCGAAATAACGAATAGCTTTCCAGAGCACAGAAAAATGGCAAAACTAAACGTCACTACTAGAAAGCTAAACAATATGTTGGAGTTAAAGAAACTCTGTGCTCAGTGTGATGGGTAACTCGCAGTAATGTGCAGTGTGTGTGTATCACAGAGCTCCACAGCAATAATGTGCAGTGTGTATGAGTTTTATTGCTGTGGAGCTCTGATACAGTATTGTGCACTGTGTAGGAGTATCACAGATCTCGACAGTGCAGCATCATTGTTAACTTTTATGTTTACATAAAACCTGGTAGTATCATTGGCAAGGCCTTTCCAATGATACCTCACATGACCCTCTAGCTTCTATGGTTCCTGAGATACAGGGGTCCTTTTGGAGCACCGTATCTCCCCAGTTTCAGACGTTATGACGTTCATATGGAGTGACATTAATGGACGGGGATAGGTCTCCCCTGCAGATGAGGCCTGCAATCTGTGCCAGAAGGGTGCCAAGCCGCAGAACTTTGCTGATGGACTGGAGACGTCCTCTGCAACTTGACCGAGCGTCTGAAAAAAATCCTAATGGGGGAAATTGCAGGATATCTTTCCTGATTTAGCGGTAGTACCAATTTTTGGTACTAAGCTACATAAAGGAAGTGCTCAACAGGGGGTTATTTCCTAAGCACCAGTGTTTTGAAGTTGTGCACACACTGCAAAATTTGTTTTTGTTATGCCAACATATGACTTGTGTGTGTGTTTTGCAACTTCCGCCAGTGGAGCTTACTGATAAAACCCCAACAACATGCACACAAAGTACCTAATTGGTCCATGTCCACTTTTTTTCAAGCAATGCAGAAACAAAACTGGAAGCACTTCAGTGAACTAGTAAATGTTCTGTCCATTAGGACAAGGTTGAGAATCACTGGTGTAAAGTATCCCTAACAAGCCAGGTTTGCAGGATATCTGAAGCACAGGTGATATGAGTTGCTGCTCGGTGATTGCAGGATTCAGTCTGCATTTCCCAAGGTGATCCTTAAAACCTGTCCTGTTAGGGGGACTCGAGGACCGCGGTTGGGAACCACTGCTTTAGACCTTAAAGGTTCTGGCTGTTATGTGGACACAGAATTTCCCTGGCATTGGTGGTGTGCAGTATCTCGGGTCTGAATGCTGCATACATTCCACTGGACAATAATCCTCTTCCAGACACCGGAAGTAGGTTGATTTGTGAAAAGAAACCCTGGTGTCTAGGTATACACCTACAAAGTCCATAGGCTATAATGGCTCGGTTAAGTATAGCAGAGCTCTTTTATGTTTACGCCAGACTTCTTATTTAACCCCTTGATCTGTTGGAAGAAAACTGTGTGTATAATATTCATTCCAATTCAATTCATTTCTATTCCATTTCCATTCATTCATTCATCTGCAGTAGCTCCTTAAATCACGAAAGATTTAAATGTATCGATGATAACCTGCACAGAATACCTGTCATCGTGCGATAAATCTATTGCAGCACACAACGGCTCTGTATGTGATTAAGAATACATTTCTATACTTTGCTCTTTTAATACAAAATAAATGCGTACCCTTGTATTTCCCTGCTCAGATGCACATTCCAGGGCACGCCGGCTTTAGTGGAAATGAAGCAGCCGATAAACTTGCTCGAGACGGTGCCCGGTTACCTGGAAAAGAATAAACCTCACGTTTTCCTTGGAGGTGAAATCCAGTGAACCTACATCCATCGGTTTATCTTGGATAAACGCAGACTCGTGCTGCTTTTTGTTCATTGTTGGCTCTGTTTGCACTATTTTTCTAAAAATAACTTTTGTATTTATGATCTTCCTGTACAGAATGTTTTAGTTTATCTGCAACCTGTACGATGATAATTCTATATGGGATATCCTGAGGAGGCAATGCATGCGCCAAAGTAACCTTCATGTACATTCTCAGCTTATTGCTTGACTAGTTTCCTTCTAACCTGTGTTTGCTGATATTCCCTGGTAATGTATAAAATGCTATGTTTTTATGTATTAATACCACGCTT
This sequence comes from Leptobrachium leishanense, assembly GCA_009667805.1. Lineage (NCBI taxonomy): Eukaryota > Metazoa > Chordata > Amphibia > Anura > Megophryidae > Leptobrachium > Leptobrachium leishanense. The sequence continues at coordinate 137,707 of RXON01004339.1, read as the reverse complement.
TGTGTTTTCCATGCATTTTCTCTGGGTTTGAATATCTGCACTGGTGCGGCACAACAGCGCAGGCAAAGGGGATCTTCCCATGCAAATACACTGATATGGAAACCTGCATTTCACCTTCACTGACAGGAATCCGGTCACACCATTATTTAAAGGAACACTTGTAGTTATAAAATAGGATGGGTGCAGTGCCCCCTCCCAACCCCCTTGTTTTTTGCTTAAAAAAAAACTGGGTGTCGTGGTGGGGTTTCCTCCACCCCACCCAGAGTCCAGGAAATTCGAATTTCCCAGCTACCGACTACTATTGCCATCAGCATGCAGGGAGTGTGCCGCCATCACGGTCCCTTGAGGCCAATCCCTATGTTGCTCAGTCTTGGCCGCGATGGATCAGAGCTGCACATACGCGCAGTTCCGATTCATTGTTCTGCGCAGGTGCTACAGGACTTGCGTTTGTAAAGTAGGTGCGCAATTTACATTCGTTGCACAGAAAAGCTTCAGGGACGTTCGTGTTTTGTAGTCCCTGAGCAGAAGAGCAGCCGCATGCGGTGAGGCAGAAAAGGGGACTAAAATCTCCCAAAATTGAGAGTGATAAAATTAATCTGGCAGAGGCTGTCACTAGCCTTTGTCCAATTTATTAAGTGGAGCGTTCCTTTTAAAACCGTGTTTCCCAAACCTGTCCTCCGGAACCCTCACAAGGCCAGGTTTGAAGGATTACCTTGGGGAAATAGACTGACTCCTGCAATCACTGAGGGGCAAATCCTATCACCTGTACTGTGCTTCACATATCCTGCAAACCTCACCTGTCAACAGGTCCTGAGGACAGGTTTGGGGAAACACTGCTTTAAAATGACACCTGGTTTATTTGAAGAGCAGCAGCGATGTGTGTGTGTTCACTCAACATGAAAGATTTCTTCCCATTTACCTGCTCGACCATACTAAAAAAAACTTTCTCCTTTTTAAAAGGGTGGTGTGACCGGCCTCTCCTTATCTGGATTCATGGATGATTTTCAGGTTGGCAAGCCTTGCAACTGAGGGGAAACCCATTTTCTTTTGATCAAACGGAGCGTGTGCTCCTCCCTCAAAAAAAAAAAAAAAATTCCATTTACTTGCGAACTGTTACAGCGGCAGTTGTGTTACCATATACTGTGCATAGATTCTGTTTAATCCAGTGACACTCATAAACCGTAAACTGCGCTCTCGTATTAATGCACAATAAGTGCCATTGTTACTTTGACATTGTTGCCTCTGACTATTCCTCTTTCAGTTGTGTTATTTTAACTTGTAAAACCTTTCAAAAGTTGTATGAAAGCAGATTTTGTTTTATGTATTAGTATTAAACCTATATATTTGTACTTATTGCCTGGTTTACTAGCGCTTGGAATCAATGGGTGGATCTCTCGTCATGCGCACGCACATACACAGCTGTTACTCCTTGTTTCAGTTTATTTTTCCCTCACTTCTGGGAAGGTGTATGATGGGCGATTCTAACAAGGAGGAAAAAGCCGCTGCAAGGTACTTGTCTATATACCCACGTGATACACAAAATATTGTTAGAAAAAAACAAATGGTCCTTGCGCTTGCAATAAAATAGATTCTTCAATCCTTGAATATACTATAAAGACAATAGAGGACATGCGTTGCGCAGTAGGTAATGCCTTTTTAGCCTCCCAGCCGGCACGATTCTGTCGGAATCAGTACCATCTTATTCAGTCCCCTAGCGGTTTTCCTGAGTGGCTTGGGGTTAATTTCATTGCTGAAAGCGGTAACTCCAAGCCCAACTCTGTCTGATACATACCTGTATCTACGCTCCCTCGCTGTCACCTCCAGCCAATCACAGCGTCCTGGTTCCCTTCTCACGAGATCGCACAGAGGGGAGCGCAGGCAAAGGTATGTATCCAGCATGAGTGTGGCTCGGTTACCGCTTTCAGCAGTGAAATTTAACCCTTAGGCCCAACTCGGGGATTAAATTGTTTTACTTAAGGCTCCTGAATGAGTGCATTACTAATATTTAAGAGTTGGTTCTGAGCTACAATCACAATAGGGTGTTTGGTTGATGAACCTCACCGCCTCCAAACTGCAATCCTGGCTCCTGCAATATCTCCAGTTGATCTGCCCAAGGAAAGAAGACGACCCAAAGATGGGGATAAAAGAGCCTACTGCAGTGTTTCCCAAACCTGTCCTCAGGACCATCCGCCTTGCCAGGTTTGCAGATATGTGAAGCACAGCACAGGTGATATGATTTGCTGCTCAGTGATTGCAGGATTCTGTCTGCTTTTCCACAAGGTGATCTTTAAAATCTGGCCTGGCTGAGGGTCCCGAGGACAGGTTTGGGAAACGCTGGCCTAGAGGCAAAATTTTTTTTTTAAAATGTAAAACGGCACAAACAAAATTGTGACCTTTCTTTATATACTTATATTGCGGGAGTAGTAATTGCAACCACCTGAAGAGGATTAGAACAAAAAACATTCGTTATTGAATTTTTGTTTTTAAAGCTCCCCCCCCCCTCCTCCCTTTTGCCATATTTAAAACAGTCACTGTCAGGTGAACTGCAGAGTATGAATAGCCCAGGCTGAAGGGGAGCTTTATCTTATTCACATGAACAGGAATGTAAAATCTGGACCAGAAACCAGAGTGGTGGGTACGATGGGGAGGGAGTGCATAAGTGGAATAAAACATTTGATATGGAGGGTGCAAAGTAGGGTTCAGAGTGTTGGCGATGGGAGCGGAAAACTACAGGGGGTTTAAGGTGCAAAGCATTACAAAAGCTAAAGAGGGCATGAAATAAGAGACGTTAGCTGGGAGGGGCATGAATTGAGGGAATGAGATCACAAATTTCAAAAGTGCTTTATAACAAAATCTAGATGTTGATGTTTCTGTATGATTCTGCATTCAGGGGAGATCCTGCAGGATGGTAGGGATTGTATCTTTTTTTTTTTTTTTCTTGGTGCCTGTCCTGGTTAAAGCAGTGTTTCCCAAACCTGTCCTCAGGAGTCAGGACCCTCCGCCTCGCCAGGTTTTCCAGATATGTGAAGCACCGCTGATCTGATTTGCTGCTCGGTGATTGCAGGATTCAGTCGGCATTTCCCCAAGGTGATCTGAAAAACCTGGCCAGGTTGAGGGTCCCGAGGACAGGTTTGGGAAACACTGGGTTAAAGTATCTTGTACCTGCAGAAGCCACCACCAAGTTCACCACATATTTTTCGGGTTGTATGTCCAAGGAAGACCTAGCACTTTATAAAAAATGTTTAACTGTAACTAACAAGTTCTGCAGCGCTGTACAATGGGTGAGACCGTATCAAATATACATAAAGGTTAATCACAGCACAGTAGAAGAGGACCCTGCTCAAGAGCTTACAATCTGAGGGGTGACATGCTAGGTGAGGGTAACTAGAGTATGGGCTGTGTGGATAATGGAGTGAGATGATGGGCTTCTCTCAGTGTTTAGGAGGGTGTCAGAGCTCCACGGTAATGTGCAATGTTTACTGTGGAGCTGTGACACCCTCAGACAATGCACTTTACTGTGGCGCTCTGACACCCATACAACCTGCACATTATGGGGGCGTCCCAGAGTGCCACAGTAATGTGTGCTGTGTATGCGCGTATCTCAGAGCTCCACAGCAATAAAACTCACAGTAATGTGCGTTGTGTAGGAAAAAAAAAAGTGGGCTGCTCAGCCCAAAATGCTTGGGTGTATATTTTGTCCCAGTGTGAGGGGTTAAGTCAGTACGTGTATAGCCTATATTAAAATGAATAAATAGAAACTTTATATGTTTTAAAATAATAAACTAAATATAAAATGTTTATTACAATTTAGTTTCACTTTAATAATTATTTTAAAATAACATTAATATATTTGAGTTCTATTCCTGTGGAGACTGTGATACGCTCATACACAGCACACATTTATGAGTTGTATATTGTGATGCCCTGTGATACAGTCAGAGCATCACAGTAATAAAACTCACAGTAATGTGCGCTGTGTAGAAGCGTGAGTTTTATCGCTGTGGAGCTCTGTGATATGCTCACACACACCGCACATTACTGGGACTTTTAATGGTGTGGAGCTCTGTGATACGCTCATACACACTGCACATTATTGAGTTTTAGGCTGGCTGTCCACTGGCACTGTAGTCGGGCAAACCAACTTGGCATTGTCCATAGTCAGGTGATCATCAGCCAGTCAGGGTCATCCACTGGAAGCTTCGGGACAACCAGATCAGCTGTTGGACAGGCCGCCAAATTAAAAACCCCGCTGCGGTGTCGCAGTGGGGAGAAAAAAAAATGTCCTTGGTGCTAAAATGGAGTTTCAGCACCAAGGAGAGCCCGTGACGAGCACAGCTGGCTCACAGTGCAAAAAAGCCCAACTCGCCAGGCTGCGCGCGGGGGGTTATTAACCCCTGTCCCTGGTGGTTTCAGCATCAAGGAGGCGAACGCAGAATGCAGCCAGCTCGCTTACAGACCGCACATTACTGTGAGTTTTATTGCCGTGGAGTTCTGTGATACTGTAATGTGCGGTGTGTATCACAGAGCTCCACAGCAATAAAACACTGTAATGTGCGGTGTGTATGAGTGTGACTTTTATTGTTGTGGAGCTCTGTATTGTGCAGTGTGTCAGTAATGTACTGTAACTTTTAAAGCGATCGGCTGTTTCCCCAATTTCTCACAGGGACATTCTGTACCGCGGCGCAGCCTTGGCTGCAGGCCTGTCTTTAATATTGATTGGACCCTGGGCAAACATTTTTGTTGGTCCCCCCCCTTAAAAGCCCGCCCACAGCAAAATCTTGCTCTCCACCCCCAACATCCCATAAAAACCACAAATACATCATGGACTTGTCTCAAAGCTTTAATAATGTAAACAAAATCGGTTCACAGCTAATTTGGGCCGGGCGGACGCGTTGGCGGCTGTGAACTTCATCCAACAGCTATATATATCTACTGTAGATACTCGAGTATACCGCTAGATTTTGGTGACAAAAATATACCTTAAAATTGGAGGGGTCGTGTTATATTTGAGACATCTGCATCGCGTGTAAAAAAAAAAAACTTGCCTTGCTCTGGATCCCAAGTCTCCCGGAAGTTCCGGAAGTGAATGCGGTCTCGCTGACGCTTGCAAATACTTCAGGAACTCCCGGATTCGGGAGAGGTCAGATACATCACTGCCAGAGGGCATGCTCGGTTTAAGCCAATCATTCACCTTGCTCGCCTCCGCTGGTCATCAAATCGCTAGTAAAGAAGAAGTAACAGCTGCAATCATTCTAGAGCAGAGCACCCTGGCCCGAGGGGGAGCCTGACTGTTAAGAGAACCTGGAAGGATATTAATGGTTTACCAGTACAGTAAAATTTTGCTCCTCGCGTTATAGTCGAGTCTTGAGTATTCTCTCATTTCCATAATAAATCTCTATCCATCGCGTTATATCCGGGTCGCGCTATACTCGAGTATCTACGGTAATCATTGACCATGATGAATGCTAGCCTCCTGCATTTATCCTGAATTTTAACCTTTCTTTGAACTAGCACAGACTGTTAACCTATATATTGACATATATAAAACTGTATCACATTGGGTTATGATCACACTCTCAGTGAACGTGTCTCGCTACGTAATAAAAATGAAAATACTGTATGTACCCAAGTACATACATACACAGGCTGTTATACAACAGAGCGGCTAGCGCTAAGCAGATGTAATATATTTAGTGCAGTGATTAAAAATCGTACCAATGCACTCAGACAATGCAATGTATGTGTAGCAGACATATAAAGGTTTCTTTCGTGTCTGAAATTCATACCAGTTTACTCCCAGAATAGTAGAGGATACAGGTAAACCTTTATGTGCTTGCATCCTCTAGTATTCTGGGAGTAAAGAAACCTTTGTCTGCTACACATACATTGTATTGTGAGTGCATTGGTACGATTTTTAATCACTGTGCACTAAATGTATTACAACACCCTCAGTGTATTTTCATTTTTATAACCTATGTATATTTTAAGAAAAGTGGAGACACTTTGAAGAGTTTGACACTTATTCAGGTAAACTTACATAAGTCTCCCTTTTTGCATTTGCTTCCCAAAAACCAGTTGTTTCCCTCCTTGACTTTCACATTTGCAAACAGTCTTGTGTTATGCAGCTGCAAACTGTTCTGATTCCCCCTATTCAAACCATGAATATTGAGGTTCGAGTCACTAACCATCTCACTTTCTGTACTCAGGCTACAGGAATTTGAGAGGCAATTTAAAGATTACAAAGTGCACACCCTACAACCAAGAGGTATTCCACATTCCTTAAAGTATATACATTTCCAGGAAGACAACTTCGATTAACCATTACGAAACAGTAAAATTCTGTATAGACAAACGCACAGCTTTTTTTTATCTTTCCATACAGCAAATAAAACCACACAGCCCAAAGAAAGCTGTAACCTGCTATATTGGGTGGATGGGATGTTTGGTAGATGAGGCCAACTTGAAAACATGCACACAAGTGATACTGTAGACACATAGTACATCTATCAAATTAGGCTTCAGGTTGTAGCAGTGTTTACCTTCTGGATGCATGTTTTTTAAATAGCTTCATTAAGATGCCTGCATCATTCGTTTCACGGTCGGCAGCAGCAGAATGGCAGCACCTACAGTCGTGTATACATACATGGGAAAAGAAACATTTCTCAGTCCACCTTTTCAGAAAAAAAATAAACTGAACGCCTATGTAGCCATAACAGGAAATACACGTGACTGCTGGATTGCAATGCACAGAGCAGATTGCTTGTTCGTGGCAAGATACAAGGATGGCGTCCCATCGTCACAATATTCAACTTGGAAGTTCAATACAGTTTTTTTCAGTGACTATACACAGCCGACGTGATGGAAATATGGCACAATGGATAGCTGAATTATTATCTACCAACGAAGCCGAAGGGCACCCAGAAGAAGTTCAGAACCCGTATGGAGCTTCGAGAACATTAACAGGGTTATCCAAAGAGATTCGAAAAATCACCGCACATTCGGTGACTTTTCGTTCTCTTCAATTCGGTTCCTTTTGCCGATCCCATTTCGGTGACCCTGCGGTGTATTCAGCAGACACCACAGGGTCCCCGAATTGCAGGGAAAAGCTGCCGCAAACCTGACGAAAACTAACCGAATGCACGCTGAAAACAAGCAAAAACATCTGGATTAACCTTCGAAAAAGCCGAATATGAGCCGAACAGGAGCCGAACAGGAGCCGAATCACACAGAGCCGAAGCAGCTGTGACATAGAGGAGGCAGTGAATAAATTAGAAAAACCATTTGTATGAATCTGGGAAAATGAAACGCTGTTTGCAAAGAAACTACTGAGCGAAAATGTCTGAAATTTTCACAGGAGGTCCAGGGAATGATAATAAAGAGGGCTGTTACAAAAAAAATAAGTAAACTGAAAAAAAAATAAAAAAAAAATCGGACTTTTAAAAAAAAAAAAAATGCTTAAAGTATCCTAAAAAATCTATAAATAAAGAGACTCTTTGCTGCAGAATTTTATAATGAACGGTTTATTAGATATTGAATTAAAACGGGAATATTTTTAACATTGAAGCCTATGGGATTCTCCTGAATAAATTTGCCGAATTAAACCACCGAATGGCAGGGCATTAGGGGAACCTTTCACTGCTGGTTTGTGTTCTCTGAATAGCCGAAGCAGTGCTTTTTCATGGGGATTTCACTGCCCTCGAACAGGCACCGAACAGGCACCGTATGTGCAGGCAATTCGCCAGTATTTGGCGAATTGCTTGCTCTCTGGATAGCCGAATGGCCAGGAAAGGTAACCGAACGCTGATTTTCAGCGTTCGGTTACCTTTCTCAAGCAATTCGGATCTCTTTGGATAACCCTGTAAGTCAAAAAAGGAGAACTCAGGCCATATATATAGAGAGATTGCTCTCAGAGAGAGTTCAGCTTGCATTCTTGCTTCCATAAGAAGCAAATTAACATGGACCTTCTCAGAGTGCTTGAATTGCCTACATATATTGACCCCAGTCAGAAGTGAACTTTAGCTGTGTTGTGTCAACCATATCATATGGACCATGAGCCACCGACCATTAATCTGGGCTGTGTGTGCACAGTGCTGCTGCTGGCCTTGTTCGCTGGTTGAGAGTGGCTCTCAGTCAGACTTTGGCTCGGCTCCAGTATGCTGCGCAGCCTCCAGTGAGAATAACAGGCATGCAGGGACGTTCTGTGCATGCACGCCACCCCGCATCATGTGCTACGTGAAGAGGGCGGCGCCAACAGCGTATGTGCCGTTCCCAGCCTTGTGTCTGCTAGAAGGAAGGCACACACGCTGGCGCTGCAGCGGCTCTGCGGCTGCCTGCTGCCAGCCCGGGCCCTCCGTGAGTGACACACACAGCCAGACGGCGGCGGCGCCGCCGGCAGCTTCATACGGAGCGGAGCCTGAGGAGGACAACAAATCGTTACAACTTACAACACATGCACAAGTCGTTTTTGGCAGCGCCGGCGGTCTTTGCCGCGGGCCCAAGGGGGCAGCTGTTTTGGGCCCCTCAAGTGACTGGGCCCGGGGCAACTGTCCCTTTTGCCCGCGTTAAAGACGGCCCTGCTTGGCTGCAATGAGTTGGTGATGGCTGCTGCAGCAGAGTGGTTGCCATCTGTAAGTCTGGAGGGGGCACAATGGATCCCCAACTCGCTGCTGAGTCCAATTTTCAAAAAGATTATTTTAATGAGTTAAGAAATTAATTCTTTAGCACAACAACGTACATGTGGACTTTTGTATGGGTGGGGCGGCACAAGGGGGCCCCATTAGTTGCCATTCTGCCCCTGGAAGCACCTTCTGCAGGGATTACAGCCAAAGGTATATATCTGACACCTAGCCTTTGTAGTTGCCCAACACCGGCTCCCTAAGGCTAAGGTCAGACGAAAGCATTTTTAACGTGCGTTTAACCGCACGAAATCACGGCCGTGCTAGCAGCAAATGACGTCCAATGCCGGGTAACATATGAAGAACGGCCGCACGAAAGTTCGTCCGCGCAACGCAAGTGGCAAACGAACGCATTTTTTCTAGAACGTCAAACCGCTACTATTGACGTACAGAGTGCGCTGCGTCCGCATAGCGGCGTGTTTGCGTGATTGGGAGACGTCAGACGCTGCACACGTCCGGCAACATAACGTCCAGACGCAAAAAGGGTTTTATTGATGATCCGTACAAAATCACGGACGAAAATGCGCATCGTATGACCGCTATCGCGTATTCCGTGAAAAAATACGTCCATTCGTTCGAACGCACTTTTTCACGGACAACGTGAAAAATGCGTTCGTCTGACCCTAGCCTTAGAAACTACAAAATGAATGTGAAAGTGTATGGACTCATCATTGTATTGGTTTGGAAACGTAACGCTGGCAAACTCACTCGACACAGCTGGTGTTCACTTTCAGAGTCCTCCACTGGAACCTGTTTACAAAATCACTTAATAGAATAACTGTATAAACAAGATCTAGCATATAATGATAAGACCGGTATGGGGGAGCCAGCAAAAGAAACATTTCTACTCCAGCTTGAATAGCAAATGAATGGGAATCGCTTGCTACATATTGAGCCCCAGGGGTCAAGTAGAGTGGGAACACAGTTCCTCCACAATTTTCTCAGAGGGTATGAAGTTCCCTTATGGTTCATGAGCAAAAAACTTTTATTAGGTTCCAAACATATGTTTCCTTATTACCAGCCACCAGAAATATATTGTATTTATTACAATTATTATAAGAAGTCACTAAAGCTCAGCCTGCCTTTATGTTTAAACATAATGGTGGGTTAAGTGCGACATGCCAATGGTTAATTGAGGAGCAGAAATCTTGCAGAGTTCGGACACTTGGTGCTCTATTCCATAATGGATAATGGCAGCCATCAGAAATGATGGGGCCCCTTACTGAACCTCACGATGGTGCCCCCTCCCCTGGCACTCCCTCAAACCCTAACAGCTTTTCTCCCCCTTCCAAAAAAAAAAAGGACATAACATAGCACTACAGCAATAAAACTCACAGTAATGTGCAGTGTGTATGAGCGTATCACAGAATCCACAGCAATAAAACTCACAGTAACGGGCTGTATATAATGGCCTTTGGGGCTGGGTCCTGGGTCTGGTCTGGTCCCTGGGTCTGGGCTGGGCCCTGGATCTTTTTTTTTTTTGAGAAAGGATTTTACCAGCAAGGATACGTTGAGATTTCTCTCGCTTTCAAGTATGTCCTGGGTGGCGAGTGTGTACTGTTGGGTGTCTTGTCCAAGGACACTTGCTGGAGAGGTGCTCGTCGGGATTGAGCCCATCACTCCACAGGCTCTCTGCTCCACGCAGAGCAGTGATGTTACCTCTACTCCAGGCCTTGGGGTCTGGGTCTGGGCCTTGGGCTCTGGGCTGGGCCTGGTCCCTGGTTCTGGTCCTTGGGTTGGGCCTGGGCCTTGGGGTTTGGTATGGGCCCTGGGTCTGGTCTGGGCCTTGGGGTCTGGACTATGGGTCTCGGCCTTGGGCCCAGGGTCTAGGATCTGGGGTCTGGGCCTTGGGGTCTGGGCCCTGGGTCTAGGCTGAGTCTGGGCCTTGGGGTCTGGTCCCTGGGGTCTGGGCCTGGGGTCTGGTCTGGGCCATGCTGGGGTTTGGCTGGGCCCCTGAGGCTGGTGGACTCACCTCTCCACTCGACATCTTCTTCTCTCTGCACCCGTCGCTGTGTGTGACGTGTGCGTCACACACGTGACTGGAGGGCAGCGCCAAAGCAGCGTGCTTCGCATGCTGCTGTAGGGCTGCCTAGACAGCCAGTACAGCTCCGGATTCGGACTTCTAGAGTCCGATACCGGAGCTGATAAGAAGGGCGAGCCGCTGCTGATGGTCGGGTCCCGGTGGGCCGGGCCCCTTACCGCAACATGGGGTGTAATGCCCTGATGGCATCCCTGGATCCACCCTTCCATCAGGGCTTCAACATTAATGTTTCTGGAAGTGCAAACAACCAGTCCTGTTCCTGAAGCTCCCTGCTACTGAACCTGAATCCCTCCTGTGATCCAGCCAAGTGGAACCCCGCTCCCAAGTGGAACCTCCCTGGCAAGTGTACCCCCGCTCTCAAGCATCCTCGCTGGCAAGTGTACCCCCGCTCTCAAGTGGAACCCTTCTTTCCAGCAAACCCTGGAACCAGCATATACAGTCTGTTGCCTGCCTGATATTGACTCATATCAGTTTGTTTCATGTTTTGTTTATTCTTTAATAAACCTGTGCCCTGTAACCTACGTGACTCCTACAATCACTGCATCATGGGCTCACTTCACCAACCACCGCACTCCCAGCCTGACACCCTCCACAATCACTCCGCGGCGCTGTACGAGTGTTCGAGAGCAAGGTCGCGTCTCAGAAATGCAAGCCTCCGTGGAGTCCTAGGGACTCCAGGAGGTGATACTCGCAGCGGCATGGAAGCGCTACTGCGGGTATCGGGGAGGTTAGAGCTGAGTTCTGGGGCGAGGTGCTGAGATGGCACCTTCCCCGGAACAAGACATTAACATGGAGATGGTAAGAGGAAATCTACACGTGCACATTATCTCCATGTTAGCGTCAGAATGGAATAGTGCCCTCTTGGTATTTTAGGACTAGTTGGGCCTAGGTACGTTTATATAAACAGGTGTGGAACGCTGCCGGGCAAGCCAAGCTGCGAGAGGCTCCACTTAGCTGCCAACATTTATCTCTCGATCCCTAGGGATTCATGCCAACCTAGCAAATGATTATTTTGGCACATACATAACAAATCCTGATACTGGCAGATTCCCAGGATAATTATCTGGTCTCCTACACAATGTGCACATTCTGGCAGTAACTAGCCTTTCCAAGTCACAAGATGGCACTAGCTCATCATGTTTTCAATGTCCTGTACCCGACCAACGTACAAAAATAAATAATTAGATATATTTATATAATTTAATGATTCTGTCCCCTGATTGTAAGACAAAATATAATCCGTAATACGTGTTTTCCAGACCAGCAGCAATATGGCCAGAACACGTGAGAACACGGAGACGCTCGGCTGCGGCGGCCGAGGTTGTAGCCTGAAAAGACCCAGAAGCAAGATAATGTCACAACTAGAAAAGAAACTGACATTGACCAGGACCGGCTTAGTTCTTCCTGTCTCGGCAGCATCTCTATGAATTATCACGAGAAAAGAAACGCTGGGATTAAACATGAGGTTTCACATCTCAAACAGGCTCTGTTCTGCATGAAATGACAAGGATGGAATTTTATTCTGCTGCTAAAATGCATCTGTATGTTGTGTCCAGGTTTATTCACTGGAGGACCAGGAATTATTTTTCTTTGAGAAAGGATTTTACCAGAAGAATACATTGAGATTTCTCTCGTTTTCAAGTATGTCCTGGGTGGCGAGTATGTACCGTTAGGCGTCTTGCCTAAGGACACTTACTGGAGAGGTGCTCTTGCCGGGATCAAACCTGTGTCCCCACAGGCTCTCTCTACACGCAGAGCAGTGATAGTACCTCTACTCCACCCAGCCGGTACAATTGTGACAAAATGCCAAGGGAATTGCAAATTTTAGGTCATACTAGACCAGAGTAGCTGGAGTTGAAGAATTTTCACCTATACGTGTGCTTTATTAAAAATAAAAAATTAAAATCGAAAAAAATAGCAATTTTGGAATTGCCGTTATGGTCAAACTGACAATTGTACAGGATTTTGGAACTTTCAAAGTTTGGAACGTGTTCATTTTATTTACTGGAGCCCTTCTACTGACAACAGAAATGGAGAAAAAATCATTCTTTGGTTATGGTTAGTATTGGGGTTAGAGACACTATTTTTCATATTTTTCGATTAGGGTTACAATTACCCTTTGTGCTCCAAAGTAAAACTCACACATAAGTATAAAATAAATTTTAAAAAATAATTATAGGCAAGCCCCCCGGCCCAGGCATACGAGTGTGGGCCCCCTGGACTCAAGGGCCCGGGTGCGGTGGCACCCTCTGCACCCCTGGTAGTTACACCCCTGGACTCCCCATGTTAAGCATAGGGAGCGCAAAGTACAGTAAGCTCACGCTGAAAAGCACAATCTCCGATACGCTAATGAGTTTTTTAAACCACGCTAGGGCCACTTAACCTAACGTTAACGTTCACACAGCTGACTACTAATTAGAGCTTACTCTTTTAATGGCCATTAATAGAAACCAAAGCCTCTAATTGTGTTTTGTTTCACACGGTATAATGGGAATAAGTGCAGATGATATTTTTCTCCTTGTTATGTTTTATACATGTTGCTGGGCTGGGTACATTTGGTGGTTACAGCCACCCCATCAGGTAATAGGCGCGACCCCACCCCTCCTGTACTATGTATGTTTTATTGTACCTCCAGCCAGGTCGTCATTGCAGCATGTTCCGTTCCGTGTCTTTGTTTTTTGATCCCAAGGCGGATTTGTTTCTGGAAGGGCATAAATAAAGCCCACCAGTCTACCTCATGACTGAAAAGCAGCGTGAGCAATGATGGTTGGCTACACAGCAGCCTGTGGCTTCATTTTTGGATAGGACTCACCCTCACTAGAGGTGCCTTGACGTTTGGCGGGGGAACTTACACTTTTAATGGCCATTAATAGAAACTAAAGCCTCTAATTGTGTTTTGTTTCACACGGTGTAATGGGAATAAGCGCAGATGATATTTTTATCCTTGTTATGTTTTATACATGTTGCTGGGCTGGGTACATTTGGTGGTTGCAGCCGCCCCATCAGAGATAAGGCGCGACCCCACCCTTCCTGTACTATGTATTGTTAGCGTTAAGAATGTAATATTGCCCTATGTGTGCTGACATCACCCTCTGTCAGTCCACTAGTGATACTGGACGTTTTGAGAGAGGCAGCTGATGGATCGGAGCTGTGCATACACACGCAGCCCCAATCCGTCATTCTGCGCAGGCGTTACAGAACTTGCGTGCATGAAGTGTGCAAGTTGTGAGCGATGCGCATTTTCCAGATTATACGCTATGAGGTTTGTGTAGCCTCGCAAGTTGCATAGCAGAACAGCAGGGACTTCCAGATTCGTGAGACTTGAGCCGAAAATAAATAAATTTGCAGAGGGACAAAAAGTAAGTATTTTTATCCTTAAAAAATAATTGGCCAGATGTTGACAGCAGCACCCCCCCCCCCAGCTATTTAAGTGCGAGAAACAGTGGTGTATTTAGGTTTTGTGCTGCCCTAGGCCTGACTAAACTCGTGCACCCCCTAATTTAAATTTGATGCAACCCCTTCCTGTCAAGGGCACACCTCTTCCTGGTTAATCCCCACCCTTCCTCTTTAAGCTCCACCTTTTCCTCTTAGAGCTCCGCCTTTTCCTCTCTTTATATTAAAAGTGGATACCAAGTGCCTACTTGTATATTTTGTATACCATTTCAAATGTATCTATTGAGATAAATAAAATTATGAAATGTTTAAAGTCAAGCATTTTTACAAAGAACAGCCATGCATGTCAAGTAAACGGGATCACAACCGCTCTAATTGGTTGAACAATAAAATCCACAGAAACGTGCACTGCATATGAGCGTATCACAGAGCTGCACAGCAATAAAACCCACAGAAATGGGCACTGTGTATGAGCATATCAGAGCTGCACAGCAATAAAACCCACAGAAATGTGCAGTGTGTATGAGCATATCACAGAACTGCACAGCAATAAAACTCACAGTAATGTGCAGTGTGTATGAGCGTATCCCAGAGCTCCAGGGCAATAAAACTCACAGTAGTATGCAGGGTGTATCACAGAATCCACAGCAATAAAACTCCCAGCAATGCAATGTTTGGTGTGTGTCAGCGTATCAGAATCCACAGCAATAAAACTCCCAGCAATGCAATGTGCGGTGTGTATGAGTGCATCAGAATCCACTGCAATAAAACTCACAGCAATGCAATGTGTGGTGTGTGTCAGCGTATCAGAATTCACAGCAATAAAACTCCCAGCAATGCAATGTGTGGTGTGTATGAGTGCATCAGAATCCACTGCAATATAACTCCCAGCAAACCGAGTGTATATGAGCACACAGCAATTATGCTGTGGAGCCATCTTGTCAGCAGTGGGGTGCCACTGCCAGAGGGTGCACTGTAGCTTTGATTCCCTTCCCGGTGGGTGTTCAGTCCAGAATAGAGTCTGTGTTAACGAAAGGGCGGGCAGCTGCGCGCGTGCGTTTCACGTGGTTCAGCCAGTCATGTGGTACTGAGACTCAGAGAAATGGCAGTGACATGCCCTGATGTTCGGTGGTTTCAATCAGCAGGTTTATTCAGGCGAACTCCATAGGTTTCAATGTTAAAAATATTCCCGTTTTTATGCAATATCTAATAAATCATTTATTATTTTAATCTGCAGTAAAAAGTCTTTACTTATTGATTTTTTTTAGTACCTCTTCGTCATTTTTCAGATTTTTTTGGGCAAAATTCCCCCCCTTTTTTTTATAGCAGTTTTTCTTTTTTCTGTAACAGAACTTTTTATTATCAATCATAGGATCTTAGATGTAAATTCCAGACATTTTCGTTCAGTAGTTCTTTTGAAAACAGCAGGCCACGGGTTTGCGGTGGCAGCATTCAGCGGCCGACTCCATGCACTTTGGGGACCCTGCAGTGAATGGTGAATTCACTGCAGGGTGGGGAAATTTTATTCCCCGAAGTGCAGGGAACTACAGAACACCGAAATGTTGGCGTCATTTCGGTGCTCTGTGAGTAACCCATTTAGTGGTGACAGGGCCGTCTTTAATATTGACTGGACCCTGGGCAACCATTTTCTTGGGCCCCCCATAGGAATTTTACTCTCCATCCCATCCTTAAAAAAAAAACACAGATTAAATTTAATGAGACAAGCCTATTTATTATTTTTTTTTACAATTACACATCCTAGTTTATACACAAACACATCCTAAATACACGTACTGTAAGAAAAACACAATATCTCTGTGTGTACACATCATGCACTATATATCGTACTATTGTATATACAGCCTTTGTGCACGTACACATCCTATGTACACATTCTATATACTGTACATGTACACGTAATATATACATCATATACACACTTGCATCATATACACATTTCCACATTATATATACATTTACGCATAATATACACATCATATATGCACTTGATACTTACATCACACACATTTCCACACCATACAGTATATACACACATAATCTACACATCACACACATCATATATGCACATAATTTACACTAACACACAACATATATACATAATCTACACATCACACAGACACACACATATACATAATCTACACATCACACACACCTATATACATAATCTACACATCACACACAAATATATACATAATCTACACATCACACGCATATATATATACATAATCTACACATCACACACACACACACACATATATATATAATCTACACAACACACACACATATACATAATATACACAACACACACATATATACATAATTTACACAACACACATAATCTACACAACACACACACACACACATATATATACATAATGTACACAACACACACACATATATATACATAATGTACACAACACACACACATATATATACATAATGTACACAACATACACACACACACATATATACATAATGTACCCAACACACACACCATCTATATACAAATTAACATGTGACAGAGACAAGCTGTAGGGGTGGGGGTGCAGGGGGTCTTGTAAGCAGAGCCCTGCTTCTTACTTCATTCTGCTGTAGTCTCTCAGACAGGCTGGCCTGGCAGGGCAGAGCACTGACTACTTCCTGAATCCAGGATCTTCTTGCGGGGGAACTGCATGTTGAAGAGAAGGGGGAGGAGCCAAATGCAGCTCACAAGATGCCTCCCTCTCTGTGCGGCCTCAGCTCCTTGCGGTGGTCTCTTGTCACCATCACCACGGAGGGGAGGCAGCCTGTGACACCACGATTTTTGCGGGCTCAAGAGCAGCTGCTTTGGGCCCCATAACACTGACTGGGCCCAGGGCAGCTGCCCCTTTTGCCCTGCGCTAAAGACGGCCCTGAGTGGTGAGGTTTTTTGCTGCCCCCTGGAAAGTGAAATTGAAAGTGTAAATTAGTGAAATCTCAATGTATCCTTCCTGGTAAAATACTTTGCAAAAGTATTTTTTTTTAGGGGTGGGGCCACCCAGTGCGGGCCGCCGCCCCCTGGAAAGTGCCGCCCTAGGCCTGGGCCTAGTCGGCCTAGGCCAAAATACACCAGTGGCGAGAAGGGGGGTATTTTTTAATAGTGTGTTCCTTTAAATGTCTTTTTTTTACATTAGTGTAGCCAATAAGGGTGTCTGAGTTAGGTTTATAGGGCTAGGCATAGATTAGGGGTGATAAGAGTTTAATTAGGGGAATGTGAGGATACAGCGTCTAAAGTATGAATTAAAAATTGCTAAATAATTAAAAAGAAAAACACAAATGGTATGTAGAAAATATATATGGGTGCCCTGGGGTCTGAAATTATATGAACTGTACATTACGGGCCCTGTTACATTCTTCGCGCATACGTCAGCACCCGCGCAAAAACACATTAACGGTAGGGTCAAAATTCTTTGCGCAGAACATCGTATTACAATGTCAGCGCATCAAACGCGCATATATGTCTACAGCGGGTGAACCTGCGCGAACGCTGCGCGAGCTTACTGTACTTTGCGCGTCCTATACTTAACATTGTGAGCGCAAATGCGTTTGTGCGCTGGTACGCGGATGGTATTACAATCTATGTGCAGTTTGTAACGCACAGTCTTTGCGCGCATAATTTTAGCAACTCCTGAAAGCTGGTGCTAATGGCAAATTCTGTCAACCCGGCCGAAACCAAATACACCAGCCCAAAAAAAAAACGCAGCAAAGTATAGTTACACATTCTACACATACCAAACCAATAAAATGGAGAAGTTGTGCGTGTTTTTTTTATTGATGCAGCATATATGCGCAGATTGACTTTGACAGGCGCAAAAACTTAACAGGAGACAATTGTGGTTCTTAATTCTGATTGGCTGAATTGCGTGAAAAAAACAGTCCGCACACCGGTTTCTGTGCGCAACGTTAATGCGTGTGCATTTTTGTGCGTCCGTTTTACGCGTGTTATTTTTTGACGGATGAAAAAAATGCACGAGGATTGTAATACCAGCGTTGTTTAACACGCTTTAACGTTTCACGCAAAAATTCACGCGTTCTGGGTGCGTTTTTGCGTTAAGAATGTAATAGGACCCTACATGCATTATATCTATATATATATATATACTGGCAGTTTTATCCAGTGGACCCAGGCAAACCCGTTCTGCTGCTCCAGGACTTCTGATACTTGTCAGTCTGCCAGTTTCTCTAACATGCATCCCTTAATATATTTAAACAGACGAGACCTTGTGTCAGTGGCTGGTTTCATAAAAAATATCATTTTACATTCAAGTAAAACCATGCGCATGGGAGTTTATATCCAGAGGCGTTTAAATGCCCTGCTCTGACACTCTGGACATTCGTTCACTGCTTGTTTTACAGTATGATATAGACTCATGGAGGAAACGCGAGCCTTGTTCTCCGTATTATATGGTGTCTTTTGATTAGTAGTGGCAGGTAATATCTGCCAGGTTTGCAAAGTCACCTTAATAATAGCACCCTTTCCCAGGAATCGCCTGAACCCACTATAATATACCTTACTCAGAGAATGAGTGATCAAAAGCGGAACCACACAGAATATGTATCCAGAACAATACGGCTGCAAATGATATAATATATCTCACACATAAAGAGAACAAAAAAATTCAATTGTAGAGGTTATCACCAGTGGTGTATAAGAAAATATGTGACACGGACTGGGTTCATTCTTATGGGAATGCGCGACGAATAAGGCTGGGGTCAGACTAACGCATTTGTAACATGCGATTAGGCACACTTAGGCTAGGGTCAGACCAGGGGTCAAGTCCTGGGAAAAAAAGTGAGGGAACTCACCCACGAATTCCACAACCCCCATTATCTGAAGAAAATATATATATATATATATATATCACGAGTATAGCAGTGCGTGCCGGTGATGAACATTTTTTTTTTTTATAATTCTTTATTTTGAAAAAGTTTTTAAACACAAAAAGACAGGTAAACAGCCACCTGTGACATCGCCTCGCAGGGCAGAGAGGGCAGGCCTCAGAAAACATGGTTTGGCTCAACTCATAAAATCATGGTGAACATAAAAAAAGCAAACTGATTGAGATCGGAAGAAATGTAGTAATCAGCCCTTATGCCCAGCGTTTGGCATGCCACTAGCCGACCGGACAGACCGACAAAAGACTAACAATAAACCACGTACAGGAGAAGGAAAAGAGAAGGAAAGATAAGGACAGAGAAAAAAGGAGAAAGAAAGAAGGAAAGAAAAGGAAGAACCTCCCGCATCTGACTCCCATTGGGTGTTAATCCGGCTTTAATTAGTTTCTTCCCAGCGACTCCAGGTTTTATTAAAACGAGGGAAGAGAGTTGTGAATCACCGCGGACAGTTTATCCATGTGATGCGCCTCGGCTATATAAGCCCGGGCCACCTCGACGGAAGGCACCTCCCCAGCTCGCCAGTGTTTAGCGAGAGCTCTCCTAGCTCCCAACACTATCCTGTGGAAGAGTTTGCACTCCGGTCCCCGAAGGGATGCCGGTGACCTATGGAGCAGGAAGGCCCAAGGATCAAGAGGGACGGGTTGCTGTGAAATACCTCCTCTAATAAATCACCAATCCGGTCCCAGAAGGATCGCACCTTCGGGCACTGCCACCACATGTGAAACAGGGTACCTCGAGCCCCACAGCCCTTCCAACACACATCAGGGGTACCCGGCTGCAGATGCGAGAGCAAGACCGGGGTGGCATACCATCGGTACAACGTTTTATATGCCTGTTCTTTCAGCGTAACACATATAGACACTTTTGCAATATTTTCCCACATATCTTGCCATTCCTCTCCCTCCAACTCCTCCCCAATATCCGCCTCCCAGCGGGCAATGAATCCAGGGGTCAGCCAGGAGACATCCTCGCATGAAAAATGACTATATAAGGTGGAAATCAGAGCCTTTGGAGCCCTTCCGGAGTCACACATGGATTCAAAAAACGTTAATTTTTGACTAGCTGCTCGTGAAATGTTATGTTGAAATAAAAAGTCCCGTATCTGTAGGAATCTGAAGTGGTCGAAGGTCCGGAGGTCACCCTTCGATTGTAGGTCCGAGAAGGAGAACCAGTCACCTCCTGGTGATCTGAAATGCTTAATCCTCTGTAGGTCGATATTTTCAAAAGCTGTAAAGGCGGAGGGGGACAGTCCCGGAACAAAAGCTCTGTTGCGTAAATATGGCATTAACGGCGAGAAGCAAGAGCAGAGGTGAAATTTGTCCCGGACGGAGTCCCAAACCCTCAGGGAGGTTAGAGTCGCTGTACAGGTGGACCGCAATAGCGGACGGAACTCTTTGGGTAGCCAAAAATAAAATTGCGGGAGGTCTGGTGCAAATAGATCCGATTCCAAATCGGCCCAACGTTGGGAGTGTTGGGGCAGATGAAACATTACAAACTGAGCTATCTGAGCCGCTTGGAAATATTATATACAAGTGCGGAAGGCCCAGACCCCCACGTTCTTTAGGGCGATATAGGACATATTTAGAAACCCTTCTCCTGCCCCCCGCCCACACAAAACCCTCAATTTGGGACTGCAGCTGTCGAAGAGATCGGGGGCACACCCAGATCGGCAGGGCTTGAAATAGATATAATAATCTCGGAAGCAGGTTCATTTTTATGCAATTAATCCTGCCGCTCCAGGAGACCCCCTCCCTCCACCACCTCTCCAGGTCCTCGCCCAGAAGCTTAAACATTGCCTCATAGTTTAGGGAGTGCAATCCATTCACATCAGGCGTAAGCCACACTCCCAGGTATTTCAAAGAGGATCGGGTAAAACGGAAGCCCGAGGAACTCTCAATTTCCTGACAGATCGAGGCCGACAGGGAAAAGGGCATAGCAACCGACTTTTCAAGGTTAACCTTATAACCCGAGACTGCTGAAAAGTCGCGCAGGAGGGAGAGCAGGGGAGGAATGGAGGCGGAAGGATGGCTAAGAGTGAGCAAAACATCATCGGCGTACGCCGATACCTTGTTATTCCTCCCCACCCACAGTCACTCCCGTAATATGGGGAGAGTGGCGAATAGCCGATAAGAGGGGTTCGAGAGATAGGGCAAAGAGGAGGGGGGACAAAGGGCATCCCTGCCGCGTCCCATTTCCTACAGAGAAGCTCGTGGGAACAGTGCCTGGTGTAATGACAGCTGAGGTAGGGGAATCATACAGAGATCGGAGGGTCGAGATAAAGGACATCGGGAAGCCCCACGTGGTCAAAAGTCGAAATAAAAAGGGCCATTCCAGTCGGTCGAATGCCTTCTCTGCATCTAAAGAGATGAGCAGAGAGGGCAATTGGGTGTCAGTCATTCGCTCCATCAGCACCACAGCCCGTCTGGTGTTAGCAAATGCATGCCTGCCGGGATGAACCCCACCTGATCCGGATGAATGATGGAAGCTAAAAAGGAGTTCAGTCTATTTGCCAGTATTTTTGTAAATATTTTATAATCAACATTCAAAAGGGAAATGGGCCTGTTATTTTGCGGGTAAGACGGGTCCTTTCCTTCCTTTGGAATTAAAATTATGTCAGAACGGAGGAAATCTGCTGGGGCCGGGGCACCCTCCCACAGCGACAGATAAAATTTGTGTAAGTGTGGAGACAGAGTTTGGGTAAAGGTTTTATAGTAAAAGGCAGAGAACCCATCCGGGCCAGGAGCCTTGTGAGGTTTGAATGCCTTAATAACCTCAGCTATCTCTTCCTCAGATGGGGGGCGTCTAAGCGCCTGTCTCTGTGCTGGGGATAGCCGGGGGAGAGGAGCACTCGACAGGAAGCGGTCAATCGACTGGCCCAATGGGATAGAGTCGGAAACGTGGGTCGGGGAGTGGTTGTATAATGTCTGAAAGTATGAGGTAAACAATTTATTAACTGTAGCTGGGGATGTGTGCAGGACTCCCTCCCCATCTCTGGCTCCCGTTATATGTTTGGACCTAGTTTGGTTGCGAAGTTTAGACGCTAAAGGGTGTGAGATTTGTTGGCGAATTCAAAATAGGTTCTCTTGGACCAAGCCAATGAACGGGCCGCGTCCTCCCCGAGTAATTGACGTATGGCGGTTCCTGATCGTTTTAATCTGGGCGGTCAAGGCATCTGAGGGTGAAAGTTTGTTCAGGGTTTCCCATTTAGACAGGTCTTTGGTCAAAGAAACCAGGGAAGCCAGTTTTTGTTTTTGAGTCTGCTACCTAATTGTATGAGATGGCCCCGGATCACCGTTTTATGGGCCAGCCACAGGGTGGTGGGGAAAGGGTGGGTGAGTCATTTTCCAAAAAGTAGTCTCTAAGTTGTTGCTGCAATTCTAAGATGTGTTCAGGTTTATGTAGTAAAGAGGAATTCAGACGCCACGACCACGCCGGCGTGTAAGACGGTATGGATAACGTCATGGAGATTGGAGCGTGGTCCGACCATGTAATATCGCCAATGCTTGAGGTCGGGATTAGAGGCATCGTCGACAGGGACACCAGGAAAAGGTCTATACGGGAGTAAGAGTGATGGGGGTTGGAAAAAAAGGTGAAGTCCCTATCCCCCGGGTGATGAAGACGCCATGCATCCACCAGGGAGTGGTCAAGCATAAAGGACTCCAGGGAAGCATCCTGGGGGTATCCCGAAGGCGTCCCCGAGGAGTCCCCCGATGCCTTTCTGTCCAGAGATGGTTGAGGGACTGCATTAAAGTCGCCGCCAAAAATAACTCGACCGTCAGCTTTAGTTGTCAGTAAAGAAGATATTTCCATCCAGAAGTCAGGGTCATAGCCATTAGGGGCATAAATGTTAAATAAGGTTAGGGTGGTGGAGGCTATCTGTCCCACGAGCATCAAATAACGTCCAGCTGGGTCTGAAACTTCAAGGTGTATTTTAAAGGGGCAGGAGGAGTGAATCAAAGTGGCCACTCCCTTTTTCTTTTGTGGAGATGATGCCATGTAGGTAACCGGGAAGGCCTTGTTTCTTAATGAAAATTGGCGGGAGGAAGCAAAGTGGGTCTCCTGGATCAATGCTATATGGCACGCGGATCGTTTGAGCTCCCTTAACAACAAACGCCTCTTTTGGGGTGTGTTTAATCCCTTAACATTAAGGGACAAAATCTTTAAACCGCTATCCCCCATACAGAGTCAGCAGGAGGGAGGTGAAAAGGGAGCAGGGCACCACAGATGTCCCCCCCATCCCCAACTGAGGGCGAGAGAGGGAAACTGGAATCAAGGGCAAGAGAGGAGGTGGAGAAAGAGAGATGAGGAGAGACAGAATAGAAAAGGAAAAAGCAAAGGAGCGGGTGGCACGCCCAAGAAACAAAGACCCACCAACAACATAAGACAAAAACACAACATAACACAGAGAGCGCCTGGACTTATGGAGTGCCAGGCCGACCTTGGAGGGGAGGACACGGAGACCAAAACTCCCCAAACCCCAAACCCCCCCACCCCCACACCCAACCAAGGTTGATAGACATTAGCAATAGCTGGACATGACATTATAACCGATAGGGGGGAGAACCCCGGGAGGAGGGTCCCCCAACCCGCCCCGGGTAGAACTGGCAGGGCGGACCCTCCCAGGGGGGGCCCCCGTCTGACAATATAAACTCAATGAGGCATGCCAGAAGCTTTTAAATCAAATAACAAGTAAACATCAATGACATCAGTAAATGGCCCTGAGCCAAGGGCAATTAAAACAAAAGAAAAAGAAAAAGCCGGAGAGCAACAGCACACAGACCTCCCGTGTAGAGCATATGGTGACCCACCACCATCTGGACTCCTGAGCAACAACCCTCCAATGAGGGGAATTTTGAAGGAGAAAAGAAGGAGGAACGGGCCTCCAGGCCACAGATACATCCTCAGCCATCCCCGCTCGTGATGCCAACTCGAGTCCAGCGCTGCTGTAGACGAGGGAAGGAAGAAGGCGGGAGCCCAGGGGCGACAAAATCTTCCAGAGGTGGGCACTTCACTGCGGCCCAAAAGGCGGCAAGCTCTGAGGAGGGAGTGAGGGCCACCTGCCGGCCCGCCACCGACACTTGTAAGCGAAAGGGAAATCCCCACGTGTATGGGATGTCGTTAGCAGAAAGGTGTTCTGTAATGGGGCGCCAAGCCCTGCGTCGTCGGAGGGTTGCGGGATCCAAATCCTGGAACAACTGTAGGGGTTTATCCTCAAACTCCAATTGGGAGGTGCGTGCGGCATGAAGGATCTGATGTTTCGCCGTGAAGTAATGCATGCGGAATATCACGTCGCGTGGAATAAGAGACGAAATATTCGGGGGTCTCTGAGCTCTATGAATCCGATCCATTAGCAGCTGAGCTTCCGGTATATCCGGTGCAAGGCGACGTAAGATACCCAGCACTGTCCCATTGAGATCTTTAGGTGACACCGTTTCTGGGAGACCTCTCAGCCTGATATTATTTCTCCTGGAACGATTAGACAGGTCCTCCATCTTGGATTCCAAGAATAAGACTCTTTTAGCTAGGTCCCCGGTGCCCTCCGCTAAGTCGTTATGGGCCTGTGTTAGCTCTGCGGCCTGGTCCTCCAGTTCAGCCGTGCGTGCGCCCAGCGAATCAATCTCTCCCCGCAGTTCTGTCCCCAATTTCGCCACCTCACCCGCCAGAAAGGTCTGCATCTGGGACATCTTGATAAAGAGGCGTTCCACGTCTCCCCGCGAGGCCGGAGCCGTTAAGTCCGCTGAGGTGGATAACTCTTCCCGGGTACAGCGTTTCACCGTGGCCGCCATCTTGGAAGGCTTCGGCCTGCTTTTTAGCTGGGACGAAATGCTGGGCTACGGATGGGTCCGGCGGCCGCGTTTTTTTTAGCGGTTTGGAGGCTGGCATGCTGCTGAAGCTATAAGAGGCTTTTGTGAAAGAAAAAATCGGCTCAGGGGTGCTCAAACCAGAGGCTTTGGTGCTAGGTGTGCGGGAGCCCCGGGATCACGCGGCCATCTTGGTTGGGCGCTAGCTCCGCCCCTCGGTGATACCATTTTTATTGGGTTAACTTTACATTTAAAAGACAAGCTTTCAAGAGTGTAACCTGGAAACTATACTGATCAGTGAAAGGTATCACTACGTACAGGTATACTCGTGATTGTGGCAACTGGACTAACGCATTTTATATACAATATATATATATATATATATATCCAGGCACAGACCCCCAGAATAATATACACAACACTGTGCCCCCAGAATAATATACACAGCGCTGAACCCCCAGAATAATATACACAACACTGGTTATATGGATATATTTTCCCCAGTTCACATGGATATAATTGCCCCAGCTCATATGGGTATATATTGCCCCAGCTCTTATGGATAATGCCCCCAGCTCTCATGGATATGCTCCAGGTCTCATAGATATTGCCCCCAGGTCTCATGGATAATGCCCCCAGGTCTCATGGATATGCCCCAGGTCTCATGGATACTGCCCCAGGTCTCATGGATATGCCCCAGCTCTCATGGATACTGCCCCAGGTCTCTTGGATATATGCCCCAGGTCTCATGGATATTGCCCCCAGGTCTCATGGATACTGCCCCCAGGTCTCTTGGATATGCCCCAGCTCTCATGGATACTGCCCCCAGGTCTCTTGGATATATGCCCCAGGTCTCATGGATATTGCCCCCAGGTCTCATGGATATTGCCCCCAGGTCTCATGGATATTGCCCCCAGGTCTCATGGATATGCCCCAGCTCTCATGGATATTGCCCCCAGGTATCATGGATATTGCCCCCAGGTCTCATGGATAATGCCCCCAGGTCTCATGGATATGCCCCAGGTCTCTTGGATATGCCCCAGCTCTCATGGATACTGCCCCCAGCTCTCATGGATATGCCCCCCAGGTCTCATGGATATGCCCCCCCAGGTCTCATGGATATGCCCCCCCAGGTCTCATGGATACTGTCCCCCCCAGGTCTCATGGATATGCCCCCCAGGTCTCATGGATATGCCCCCCCAGGTCTCATGGATACTGTCCCCCCCAGGTCTCATGGATATGCTCCCCCAGGTCTCATGGATATGCCCCCCCAGGTCTCATGGATACTGTCCCCAGCAGAGCTCACCTTTGCTGCTCCTGCTTCAGCGGCCGCGTGCTTCCTGCTTCAGAGCCCGCTGACAGGAAGTGCAGCCGCTCGCCTGGGATCTATGAAACAGCCAGGCGAGCGGCTCCACCTCCTGTCACCAGCCGTTGTAACAGGAGGCACGCGGCCGCCGGCAATGTGCGGCGGCGGCGTTCGGGCTCGGGCCACAGCGGGAACGCTGCGTTCCCGCAGCGTTCCCACTGTGGGAGAAGTGCGGGAACGCCGTTCCTGCGCGTTCCCGCTCGACTCGAGCCCTGGGTCAGACGAACGCATTTTTCGCGTTGTCAGTGAAAAAGTGCGTTCGAACGAATGGACGGTTTTTTTCACGGAATACGCGATAGCGGTCATACGATGCGCATTTTCGTCCGTGATTTTGTACGGATCATCAATAAAACACTTTTGGCGTCTTGACATTATGTAGGCCGGACATTAGCAGCGTCTGGCGTCTCCTAATCACACACACACGCCGCTATGCCGCCGCAGCGCACTCTATACGTCAGTACTAGCAGTATCACGTTCTCGAAAAAATGTGTTCGTTTGGCACTTTCGTGCGGCCGTTCTTCGTATGCTGCCCGGCATTGGACGTCGTTTGCTGCCCAGCACGGCCGTGATTTAGTGCGGCTAAACGCACGTTAATACTGCGCTCGTCTGACCCTAGCCTTAATCACGGCCGTAGTAGCAGCAAATGATGGGCAATGACGGCCAATATATGAAGTACGGCCGCACATAAGGCCGGCCGCACAACGCAAGCGGCAAATGAACGCATTTTTTCGGGAACGTAGAACTGCTAGTACTGACGTACAGAGTGCGCTGCGTCGGCATAGCGGCGTGTTTGCGTGATTAGGAGACGTGAGACGCTGCTAATGTCCAGCCTACATATCGTCCAGATGCAAAAAGTGTTTTATTGACGATCCGTAAAAAATCACGCATGAAAATGCACATCGTTTGACCGCTTTCGTGTCCACCGTAAAAAAAATACGTCAATGCGTTCGGACGCACTTTTTGACGGTCGATGCGAAAAATGCGTTCGTTTGACCCTAGCCTAAAGTACACACGTGTTTACAGAAATAATATATACTGCTAATTATTGTACAATACTGCGTAAGGATTGATTGTTTAAACCATTAAGTAATCATGCAGACAATAAACAGATTAACGTGCCATTAACCCCTTCACTACCAAGTGCTTTTAATGAAAAAAAAACTTGACACTTATTTGAAATGTCGGGTCAAAGTTAACTATTATTAAATATAGAGTAAAATAGAAATTTTGCACAGAAACTGTTGTTCCGAGATAGTTCCAAAATTAAGGTAATGCAAATTTGCTCATGTTTAAAGTCCGTTACATTCTTAACGTTAGAGCTCAGCTGTTTGAGCGTTACCGTTAGGTTAAATGGCCCTAGTGCGGCCCCACCATATTACATTCTGATCGCTAATGGGTTAAAAAGCCCATGATTCGAGATTGCGCTTTTCAGCGCGAGGTTACTGTGCTTTGCGCTCCCTCTGCTTAACATGGGGAGCGCAAAGAGATAATTAGCGTTAGCAGGGCCGGATTAACATAGGGGCAGATGGAGCAGCCCATGCCTCAAAATAGGCCCAGAGAAAGGATAACTATGTCTGCATTTGGACCCCTGTATCTCCAACTCCATAGCAGCTACAGGGTCAAGTGAGGTATCACTGGAATGGCCAGAGCATGGCCTTTCCAATGGTGCCAAACATGGCCAGGCTTTAAATAAATAAATAAATAAATACCTTTTCTTTCCAACAGTAATATTTTTCACTTTTCCATTATAAAGTAAACAATGATACTTCACTAACTAACCGTCATATTTCTCATGTCACCAACAAGTGTGGAGGTGATGGTACAATCCATTGTTACGCATTGTAACCTGAGAGGGTGGTGGATACATGGAACAGTCTTCCAGTAGAAGTGGTAGAGGCCAAAACAGTAATTGAATTTAAGCAAGCATGGGATAGGCATAAGGCTATCCTAAACAAAAGATAAATCCAGGTAAAGTATCCATGTAATTGGGCAGACTAGATGGGCCGAAAGGTTCTTATCTGCCGACATTTTTCTATGGGGGTTATCCAAAGAGATTCGAAAAGTCACCGCATGTTCGGTGACTTTTCGTTCTCTTCAATTCGGTGATTGCATTTCGGTGACCCTGCGGTGTATTCAGCAAACAGCACAGGGCCCCCGAATTGCAGGGAAAAGCTGCCGAAAACCTGACGATAACTAACCGAATGCACGCTGAAAAACAAAAGCAAAAACATCTGGATTAACCTTTGAAAAAGCCGAACAGGAGCCGAATAGGAGCCGAATAGGAGCCGAATCACACAGAACCGAAGCAACTGTGACGTAGAGGAAGCAGTGAATAAATTAGAAAAACCATCTGTATTAATCTAGGAAAATGAAACGTTGTTTGCAAAGGAACTACTGAGCGAAAATGTCTGAAATTTTCACAGGAGGTCCAGGGAATGATAATAAAAAGGGCTGTTAAAAAAAAAATAAGTAAACTGAAAAAAAAAAAAAAAAAAATCGGACTTTTAAAAAAAAAAAAAATAATTTTCAGAAAAATGCTTAAAGTATCCTAAAAAAATCTATAAATAAAGAGACTCTTTGCTGCAGAATTTTATTAATGAACGGTTTATTAGATATTGAATTAAAACGGGAATATTTTTAACATTGAAGTCTATGGGATTCTCCTGAATAAATTTGCCGAATTAAACCACCGAATGGCAGGGCATTAGGGGAACCTTTCACTGCTGGTTGTGTTCTCTGAATAGCCGAAGCAGTGCTTTTTCATGGGGATTTCTCTGCCCTCGAACAGGCACCGAACAGGCACCGTATGTGCAGGCAATTCGCCAGGATTTGGCGAATTGCCTGCTCTCTGGATAGCCGAATGGTCAGGAAAGGTAACCGAACGCTGATTTTCAGCGTTCGGTTACCTTTCTCAAGCAATTCGATCTCTTTGAATAACCCTGTATGTTTCTATTGTTACATTAAAAACCTAAACCACCGCACTGCAGCAAACAGGGCCGGCCCAAGCCACTGTGCTGCCTGGAGCAAAGTATGAAATGCTTCCCCCCCCCAAAAAACCACGTGACATGCATGGGCGTATCTGAGCTCCACAGCAATAAAACTCGCAGTAATGTGCAGTGTGTATGAGTGTACCACAGAATCTACAGCAATGAAACTCAGTAATGTGCGGTGTGTATGAGCGTATCACAGAGCCCCACAGCAATAAAACTGTTATGTGCTAACAGGGTGTATGAGCTTAACAGTTTTATTGCTGTGTGGCTCTGATATGCTCATACACACTGTCTGCAGATAACAATTTTTTTGTTGTGTGGCTCTGTGATACACCCATATACACAGCACATTACCGTGAGTTTTATTGCTGTGGAGGCTCCACAGTGGAGCTCTATGATATGATCCATGGGGGAGGGCGCGCATCCTGGTTTGTTTTTTACTTCATTGCCCTCCCAAAATACTTAATTTGGCCACCCATAAAAAAAACCCCAAAATATAAAATTATTTATTTTCACTCCAGAATAATAATTTTTAAAAAAGCATTAATTTGCCCCCAGGTGGAAAGGCAAATTAATGATTTTTTAAAATCTTATTCTGGGGAAGACAAATACATCTTTACTTCATTTGGCAGAGAGGGGGCAGAACACAGAGACAGAACACAGAGACAGAGAGCACACAGAGAGAGGGGCAGAACACACAGAGAGAGACAGAACAGAGAGAGAGAGACAGAACACAGAGAGAGACAGAACACAGAGACAGAACACAGAGACAGAGCACACAGAGAGAGGGGCAGAACACAGAGAGAGAGACAGAACAGAGAGAGAGAGAGACAGAACACAGAGAGAGACAGAACACAGAGACAGAACACAGAGACAGAGAGTACACAGAGAGAGGGGCAGAACACAGAGAGAGACAGACAGAACAGAGAGAGAGAGACAGAACACAGAGAGACAGAACACAGAGACAGAACACAGAGACAGAGATTGCACAGAGAGAGGGGCAGAACACAGAGAGAGAGACAGAACAGAGAGAGAGAGAGGCAGAACACAGAGAGAGACAGAACACAGAGACAGACAGAACACAGAGACAGATTACACAGAGAGAGGGGCAGAACACAGAGAGAGAGACAGAACAGAGAGAGAGAGGCAGAACACAGAGAGAGACAGAACACAGAGACAGAACACAGAGAGAGAGAGAGTACACAGAGAGAGGGGCAGAACACAGAGAGAGACAGAACACACAGAGAGAGAGAGAGACAGAACACAGAGAGACAGAGAGAGAGAGAGAGACAGAACACAGAGAGAGAGACAGAACAGAGAGAGAAAGAGAGAGAGACAGAACACAGAGAGAGACAGAACTCAGAGAGAGAGACAGAACATAGAGAGAGAGACAGAACACAGAGAGAGAGAGACAGAACACAGAGAGACAGAACACAGAGAGACAGAACACAGAGAGAGAGAGAGACAGAACAGAGAGAGAGAGAGAGACAGAACAGAGAGAGAGACAGAACACAGAGAGAGACAGACAGAACACAGAGAGAGACAGAACACAGAGAGACAGAACACAGAGAGAGAGAGACAGAACACAGAGAGAGACAGAACACAGAGAGAGAGATACAGAACACAGAGAGAGAGAGAGGGAGACAGAACAGAGAGATAGACAGAACACAGAGAGATACAGAACACACACAGAGAGAGACAGAACACAGAGAGAGAGACAGAACAGAGAGAGAGACAGACAGAACACAGAGAGAGACAGAACACAGAGAGACAGAACACAGAGAGAAAGAGAGACAGAACACAGAGAGAGAGACAGAACAGAGAGAGAAAGAGAGAGAGACAGAACACAGAGAGAGACAGAACTCAGAGAGAGAGACAGAACATAGAGAGAGAGACAGAACACAGAGAGAGAGAGACAGAACACAGAGAGAGAGAGACAGAACACAGAGAGACAGAACACAGAGAGAGAGAGACAGAACACAGAGAGAGAGACAGACAGAACACAGAGAGAGACAGAACACAGAGAGAGAGAGACAGACAGAACACAGAGAGACAGAACACAGAGAGAGACAGAACACAGAGAGAGAGAGACAGAACACAGAGAGAGAGAGGGAGACAGAACAGAGAGAGAGAGACAGAACACAGAGAGATACAGAACACAGAGAGAGAGAGAGAGACAGAACACAGAGAGAGAGACAGAACAGAGAGAGAGAGACAGACAGAACACAGAGAGAGACAGAACAGAGAGACAGAACACAGAGAGAGAGACAGAACACAGAGAGAGAGACAGAACAGAGAGAGAGAGAGACAGAACACAGAGAGAGAGAGACAGAACACAGAGAGAAAGAGAGACAGAACACAGAGAGAGAGACAGAACAGAGAGAGAGAGAGACAGAACACAGAGAGAGAGAGACAGAACACAGAGAGAGAGGGGGGCAGATCACTCACACTCACTGACAGACAGAACACTCTGTTCCTCTGCTTTCCCTCTTCCGATGGCTGCAGCAGCAGGTGGTGGCACACTAACACATTCCTCTGGCCGCCAGTGCGCATGTGTGACCATTACCAGCAGAGGGAGAGAAGCAGGAGGGTCCCAGCAGGCAGCAGCCCATTGGTCTGTTAACAGACTGACGACATCACCTTGTGCCGGAAGTCTGCCAGGTCATCTGACTGATCAGGAAGCCGGCTCAAGGCCACAGAAGCCTTACGTTTAACAACCGGTAGCCCCTGCATGCCAGTCCGCGGCCACTATATGCCAAGCCGCGGCCACAACATGACGGCCGTGCACCTGAGGCCTGGGAGGTTGTTCTGATTATATTTTTAATTAATATATCCCACATTTTGCTGCCCCTGACGGGGGCCGCCTGGAGCCCACGCTCCACCCTGCTCCATGGACGGGCCGGCCCTGGCAGTGAAGAGCACTGAGGGGACCTTTGGACCCCTGCGTCACTAATCTTTACACCTCACAAGGTCAAGTGAGGTGTCGTTGGACAGGGCAGAGTACTGCCTTTGCATTAATACCAAACCTGACCATGTAAAATCTAAAAGAAAAGAAAAGTTCCAAAGCGATGGCATTGTCCATTTGTCACGTACAAAATGAGCAATACCACTGCCATTACTCACCTTCTCATTTCCATACACTGGGAGCAAGGTCAGTGTTTTATACATACAGGGTTATTCAAAGAGAATCGAAAAGTCACCGCACGTTCGGTAACTTTTCGTTCTCTTCAATTCGGTGCAAATCGGCTTTCCCATTTCGGCAACCCTGCTGTGTATTCAGCAAGCACCACAGGGCCGTCGAAGTGCAGGGAAAAGCTGCCGAAAACCCGCCGAAAACCTGGTGAAAACCCAGCAAATGCACGCCGAAAACCCGTGAAAACATCCGGATTAACCCGTCGAAGACGCCGGAAAAACCCGAGCAGGAGCCGATCATACACAGCGAAGCCGCCGGAAAAAGCCGACACTGCAGACGAATGCAGTGAATAAATTAGCAAAACAGTTTGCTTGTATTACTGAAAAGTGAAACGCTGTTTGCAAAGAAACTACTGAGCGAAAATGTCTGAAATTTGTATATGAGGTCCAGGGAATGATAATAAAAAGGGCTGTTACAGAAAAAATACGTTAAATAAAAAATAAAAAAATCCAGAAAAATGCTTAAAATATCTTAAAAAAATCTATAAATAAAGAGACTCTTTGCTGCAGAATTTTATAATGAACGGTTTATTAGATATTGAATTAAAACAGGAATATTTTTAACATTGAAGCCTATGGGATTCTCCTGAATAAGGCTGGGGTCAGACCAGCGCACTTTTAACGTGCGTTCTGGCGCACTTAATCACGGCCGCACTAGCAGCAGATGACGGGCAATGACGGCCAATATACGAAGTACAGTCGCACGAAAGTCCGGCCGCGCAACGCAAGTGGGAAACGAACGCATTTTTTCGAGAACGCCGAACCGCTAGTACGGACGTACAGAGTGCGCAGCTGCGGCATAGCGGCGTGTGTGCGTGATTAGGAGATGTCAGACACTGCTAATGTCCAGCCAACATAACGTCCAGACGCAAAAAGAGTTTTATTGACGATCCGAAAAAAATCACGCACGAAAAATGCGCATCGTATGACCGTTTTCGCGCATTCCGTGAAAAAATACGTCAATTCGTTCGGACGCACTTTTTTACGTTCGCGGGGAAAAATCCTTTTGTTTGACCCTAGCCTAAGCCTGTCGAATGAAACCACCGAATGGCAGGGCATTTCGGGAACCTTTCACTGCTGGTTTGTGTTCTCTGAATAGCCCAAGCAGTGCTTTTTCATGGGGATTTCACTGCCCTGGAACAGGCACCATATGTGCAGGCAATTCGCCAGGATTTGGCGCATTGCCTGCTCTCTGAATAGCCGAATGGCCAAGAAAGGTAACCGAACGCTGATTTTCAGCGTTCGGTTACCTTTCTCCAGCAATTCCGATCTCTTTGAATAACCCTGATATTCGTAAAAAAAACACAAGGGAAATATTTCCTTTTTTATTTTTGGTTAAAATTGTATTTTTTCTCAGAAAAATGCAGTAACAGGTTCCCATTTCACATTTTCTTAACAATAATGCCCTATAGAATATATAACCACAAAGGTTTGGATGATAAAATGGAAATAAAAAATTCTTACACTCTTTAAATGATTGAAATCTGAATGAAAAATGAATCACACAGTATCTGCCTGGTTAGATATACCCGTATCTGCCTGGTTAGATATACCCGTATCTGCCTGGTTAGATATACCCGTATCTGCCTGGTTAGATATACCCGTATCTGCCTGGTTAGATATACCCGTATCTGCCTGGTTAGATATACCCGTATCTGCCTGGTTAGATATACCCGTATCTGCCTGGTTAGATATACCCGTTTCTGCCTGGTTAGATATACCCGTATCTGCCTGGTTAGATATACCCGTATCTGCCTGGTTAGATATACCCGTATCTGCCTGGTTAGATATACCCGTATCTGCCTGGTTAGATATACCCGTATCTGCCTGGTTAGATATACCCGTATCTGCACTATTAAATAACCAAAAATAGGTTTTTATTTTACTAAATTACAAAAAAAGACCACCAAAATATTCAGCTCCAGGCCCATAGAGATCTTAATCCGGGCCTGAGTGTTAGGATTACAAAATCCTAACACTTTTTACGCCCCGCAGCGTGCTTGTTTTCAACAGATCAAAGGCTACAATTTGTTACAATTGGATACAATGGATATAATTTGTTACACTTTGCCCCTGGCTGAAGAGCACTCAAGCTCAGCAGGTTTGCTTAATTCTTAAGCCGTTCTCCCTTCTTTTATGCCGGAGTCCCCTCCTTGTACTATGTGACTGACCAATCAGATTTTTGCATTGATGGTTGCATGGTAAGGCTCGGGCGTTCTGTGTGATATCTATTCAAGTGCTCAAAAAAGGATTAAATCTGCCCGTCTCGCTATAATTCAGGATCCTCCTGCATCTACGTGCTCTTTTTAATATATGTTATAATGTTGATCATTAGACGATCCGCTTATTCGTGGTTGTCAGTTGTTTTGTTCCAGCATCTCAGCGATCACGCGGCACAAATTATGCAATAAAGTGGCACTGAGTAAGGTCCATAGTCACATGGTAAATTTCAACCAATGGTAATATTTGCTGTCATCTTGCAGAGATGCCAGGTCTATTGGTGGGCAGAGAAAGTGATCGGCTGATGTCAAGGACGTCTGTGCTACCAGATGGTAGTAATAATTTGGTTATTAGCAATGCAGCTTCCAAAAATACCACTAGAATATAAAAATAATATCTGTATGTGGCATAATGTCTGTGTATGGAAGTTACAGTAACACCTTGTATCAACCCCCTGAATCATATCTCTCTACATCAGTAATTAATCCTAGAGGTCTCCGTTTATTCGGCCCTCTTCATGGCTGCTGTAATGCAACACTAAAAGATTGTGGAGATTTTTGTTAGAGTGAGGTTTGGGGCTGCTGTAGAGAGATAAAACAAAGAATTTGATTTCTCCACGGGGCGCACTAATCTAACTTTAGAAAGGTATTCAAACGAGATTTTGATATGGTAATGATTGCTTTTTAACGTATTACAATGCTAAATTGGGCTTACTGGATTTTGCTATTTAAAGGGTTAATGATGCATGAAAGTACATAAAACAACAATCATGGTACTTATAATTTTTCCTCTGTCCTTCATGGATTGGCTCTGCATCCAGTGGGCACCCTGGCACACAGCCATTCTCCTGGTTGCTTTTCTCAAAAACTGACCCAAACACAGTTTTTCTTTAAGTAAATTTGGATGCTACTCCCTACAATGGAAAAAGGCAACGTGCACATCTCCAACTATTAAAACAGAGATTTAATGCTATATTGGTTACTTAACCCTTTCACACCCATAATCGAGGTATTTTGATTTTTGCATTTTAATGCATTGAAAAGCATATCAAAAGACCATTTTCACAGCTTTTTAAAGCAAGATTAGTGTGTCCCCTGTGGAGAAACGAAATCCTTTGTTTTATGTCTCTCAAAGCACCCTGCAGAGACAAAAAATCTTCTGCAAATAGCAACCTAAACCTCACTGTAACAAAAAATTCAAACAGATTACTGCTTTACAGCTGCCAGGGAGAGGGCAGAATACAGGGAGAGCTTTGGGGTCAGTCATTGCTGTACAGGGGTATGATTCAGGGGGTTACAATGACGGGAAATCCCTGTACAGTACAGATACAAGGAGTTACTGTAATTTCCATACACAGGCATTATGCCACATGTTAAAGATATGGTGTATGGAACAAAGATACGGGACATCACTAATCTAAAGAAGAGGATCACTGATACCATTGCCACCATTGATGAGGGTATGCTACAGCGAACATGGCAAGAAATCGAGTACTGTCTTGATGTGCTTCATGCAACTAATGGTGCCCATATAGAGGTGTATTAAATGAGGCAAAAAAACTTAAGTATATACGTCTCATTTTGTAATAATTTTCACTTATCTGTCTTTCCATTTACCTTTGTAATAAATGAAATTGTAAAGAGACTTTATGGACACCCTGTATATATATATAAAAATCACGAGTATAGCAGTACGTAGTGATGCCTTTTTTATTGGACTAACGTTATATTTAAAAGACAAGCTTTCAAAAGTATATCCTCTCTTCCTCAGGTCAGGAAGAGAGGAACACTCTCGAAAGCTTGTCTTTTAAATATAACGTTAGTCCAATAAAAAAGGCATCACTACGTACTGCTATACTCGTGATTTTGGCATCTGGACTAACACGGCCTATCAAATTTATATATATATATATATATATATATATATATATACCTGTGTGGGGCTGCAGTCAAACCTAAACATGTATTTTCTATAATGTAATGGTGCTACTGAGCACAAATGAATACAAAATCTCCATCATTGTTTATGAATCCTCAGCTAGGTGTATATAAAATCTACTATAGTATATCTAAGGGGAGTGCACTGTATATTGTATGTTTTATATACTGTATATGTCTTGGCGGGGGGGCCTATATTTCATTTTCCTGGGTATCTACAGAGCAATCAAGCCTGTCCTACACCTTGTTATCGAATCTTGCTCCGATCTTGTCACTGAAACACAAAGCGTGAATGTTGCTGAGCCGGGGAAATCGCCTGTAATGGGAATAATGCAGTCGCTGACGGCTCTGTCTACAACGGAGGTTTCTCAGCTGATGAAGTATAAATCGATGGAAAACATTACTTTCCTATTAGTCTTCAGTATATTGAAAGGTTCAGGAGCTCCGTCCCCGCCAGGGTTTGTTCTCTTTCCCTAAAAAGAATTCTATTGAAAGAAATATTCAAATCTGTAGAATGATGAGCTACCATGGACTATCTCGATATTCTCCGGCTGGCCGATAGTTAACGCTTCCTGCACAAAGTATGGGAAGCGTTAACATATGAAAGGAGCCGTTAAAGCCGAGCTGTAAGCAGAGTTTACAGATAGCCGGGAAAAAGCATCTCAAGCCGTTAATAACACGATTGCTCCGTAAACAATAACAGCTCAAACCTTTCAGCTTACAGCTTGACCGGAATAGGACCTAGAGTGTTTTAGGTGTTTATAACAGCTTGACCATTCTGCCAAAACCCATCTGCTGTATTGCATCGCTGGTGTAAACATAACCAGACCTGTTGTAAACTTATTAAAGCTACTCCATTGCCAGATCACAATAAACCCATTAAGCTAATGGAGGGAGCTGATAGACATATATTGGCTCCAGCCGCTACCTTAAAGGCTACAATGGCGCCAAAGTCTTTGCTTACTTCTCGGATGTCTCAGCAACTTAGTGTAATGTAACGGCTCCTCATACTTTGTATCTGAGCCATTAATTTGTGGCTAGGTGGAGAAGAACAAGCAATTCCATTGTACTGAGTTCTTCCCTTTTGGAGCTGGTAATCAATAAAAATACTGGGTTTCAAAAGCTGTCATTAAGTGATTTTGCGAAAGTAGAATCACTTAATACTTGAATCTAAAGTGCTAAAAAAATCCCAAACTTACCTGAGATCCCTCGGTGCATAGGGTGGCCCGATACACTGCTTCCTCTGGTCACAAGCAGTGAAAGATTGGGAACAAATAGTTCTCAATGTTCTTTCACATCTCCAGCGAGTCACTGCTCATGCAGGCTCAGGTTGGATTCCATGAAGTCAGATGGACTCCAGGAGCTGATAAATGGTGCAGCGTGCAATGCCACTGTAGGTATTGGTCAGTGTATGGGTGTATCACAGAGTGCCACAGCAATAAAACTCACTGTAATGTGCAGTGTTTCTGAGCGTATCACAGAGCGCCACAGCAATAAAACTCACAGTAATGTATAGTGTTTATGAGCATATCACAGAACTCCACAGCAATAAAACTCACAGTAATGCGTACTGTTTATGAGCATATCACAGAGCTTCACAGTCATAAAACCCGTAGTAATGTGCAGTGAGTATGAGTAACTTCTCATCCAACGGTGAGAGCGGCGGCTCCTTCCGCCTCTTCTTGCTGCTGGGACCAGTGAGAGAATTGGGGAAAAAGTCCCCAGTCTCCCTCTGCGAATCAATTCGCCGACCTGCCGGATCTCATGAGGTGAGATCCTGCAGGTCATGTGACTGTCAGCAGAAGCCTCAAGGGAGTCCTATGGACTCCATGGAGGGGATTCTCGCAGTGGCGCTTAGCGCTGCCTCGAGCATCCCTATGCTTAGCGGCGGGTTACGGTGTAGGCTGCTGAATTAGCCCCTGTCCTGTAATATCAGGCGCAGGTTTTCCTCCTTAGCTACCCCTTGTTAGCGTGATGATTGTAATATGGGCCAAAATGTTTGAGGCTGTGTCCCCTTAATAGCGCTTTATTTTAGTGTTTTTTAGCGGTTCACAGGGTTAGGGCCCCCTCAGAGATTGCCTTGTTGTGGTAGTGGGCTAATACTCTAATGGCCATTAAACAGACCAAAAATCTTTTTGTAAAATGAATAAGGATTAATGTGTACATGATAACTATGTGCATTCTGTACTGTGTGACTGCTATCTTGCAGTGCTGCCTTATTGTAATGGCATTTGTGCACACAATTATCTTTGTTGTTGACTACAAACTGTATAAAGACACACAACAGGAACAGACACACACAACAGGAACATACACACACAACATAAACAGACACACACAACATAAACAGACACACACAACATAAACAGACACACACAACATGAACAGACACACACAACATGAACAGACACACACAACATAAACAGACACACACAACATAAACAGACACACAGGGCATGCAGACACACACAACATAAACAGACACACAGGGCATGCAGACACACACAACATAAACAGACACACAGGGCATGCAGACACACACAACATAAACAGACACAGGGCATGCAGACACACCAACATAAACAGACACAGGGCATGCAGACACACAACATAAACAGACACACAGGGCATGCAGACACACACAACATAAACAGACACAGGGCATGCAGACACACCAACATAAACAGACAAACAGGGCATGCAGACACACAACATAAACAGACAAACAGGGCATGCAGACACACAACATAAACAGACAAACAGGGCATGCAGACACACAACATAAACAGACAAACAGGGTATGCAGACACACAACATAAACAGACACACCAACATGAACAGACACAACATAAACAGACACACAGGGCATGCAGACACACACAACATAAACAGACACACCAACATGAACAGACACACCAACATAAACAGACACACATGGCATGCAGACACACAACATAAACAGACAAACAGGGTATGCAGACACACAACATAAACAGACACACCAACATGAACAGACACAACATAAACAGACACACAGGGCATGCAGACACACACAACATAAACAGACATACCAACATGAACAGACACACCAACATAAACAGACACACATGGCATGCAGACACACTAACATAAACAGACACACATGGCATGCAGACACACTAACATAAACAGAACCACATAACATGAACAGAACCACACATAACATGTACACACACTGCATGCAAACACACACATAACTTGAACAGACACGCACACTGCATGCAGACACACACAC
This sequence comes from Leptobrachium leishanense, assembly GCA_009667805.1. Classification (NCBI taxonomy): domain Eukaryota; kingdom Metazoa; phylum Chordata; class Amphibia; order Anura; family Megophryidae; genus Leptobrachium; species Leptobrachium leishanense. The sequence continues at coordinate 97,883 of RXON01004339.1, read as the reverse complement.
ACATACATAGCATGCAGACACACACACACATACATAGCATGCAGACACACACATACATAGCATGCAGACACACACATACATAGCATGCAGACACACACACATACATAGCATGCAGACACACACATACATACATAGCATGCAGAGACACATAGCATGCAGACACACACATACATAGCATGCAGACACACACATACATAGCATGCAGACACACACATACATACCATGCAGACACACGTAACATTGGATGCACTTTATAATATATTTGCTCATAGCGGTCACGTGTTCATTCTAGGGCTCCTCCCCGGGTGACTGACACAACTCGTCCTGTCGCTGGACACAGCGGGACGTATGATGGGTGTGTCCTCTTTGCCCCGCCCTCTCTTGACAATAGAGCCCGAGAACCCGGAAGTCCGTGCAGTCCGTGCTCTGGCAAGTGTGAGTGAGCTCCACAGGCACCATGGTGTGGGCGTGGTACATGGACGACAGCTGTGAGGACCAGCGGAAACCCCACCGGCTGCAACCCGAGCAGCCCGTCACCTTGGAGCAGCTCAGAGCGCTGGGCGTGCACTCATACACCGTGAGCAACCCCCCCCCCCACTTACACACCGAGGGGTTCCAGCGCTTACACTGCACACGGGTACACAATCCTACTGCTATTGGAAAGTGACAGCATTTTATTGGCACACACACACACACACACACATGTGGGTAATCTCTTATTTTAGCGTCTTTTATTAAGACCATTAAGCCAATTTAGTATTTTAGCGTCTTTTATTCTCAGAGCTGCTGCTGTGAGCTGAATATTTATCCAATGCTGCCAGAAAGCTTTGAGTTTCTCCTCCTGTGCCAAGTTTTACTGACTCAGCAAATTCACTGCTATAGGTATTTTACAGAATTGTTGTTTTTTTTTCCTCTAACCATTACACAAAACTACCTTAAATAACTGCTTTATTAACCCCTTCACTACTGAGTTATTTCACCTTTTCACAGTTTTGTGCTCATCATGTTTAAACGTCATGTTTTATTGTAGGAGCCAGACGAATCCTGTATCCTTTTTGGCAGCAGACTCGGCAGATTCATAATATATCATAATTATATGTATACATCCTGCGGGGCCACAATGCCAGCGTTCCATTCCATCGGGCTTCGATCTGTATGTTGATGGACTGCAGAGCGGAGGTTTGGGGTACAGATATCGGGAGGTTCTGGCCATTGTGGCAAATGCTGTTTTGCACATTTATTTGTGCTCTATTTTTGTGAGTTTGTTTTAACACTGTGATTTTTCAGCGCATGCTGTATTAACCCACTAAGAAGCAAAAGCGCTCTTTCAAGATATCAATCTAACTGTATCTGGGGGGGCTCCAGAGGTATATTTTTCAATTTCCACCTATCGTGCGCTCTTCAATCTACGTCACAGTCTTGGATCTGCGCCCAGATACTGACACGCATGCGCCGGATTCCCCCTTTGGATACCTCCTCCGCTGCTCTCCAATGCAGTCCGTCTGACTACGTGCCATCACTCACACACAAAGCTATGCAGATGTGGCGCACTCTGTGCGTCCGTCCTAGCGGTGTGATGTTCTTGCCTAAATTGCATCCGGTGCCACGTGCGCTGTGCGTAAAGTTATTTTTTTTCTCCACATGGTTGAAATGGGTTAACGCTCAGACTATACAGTATATCACATTGTGTATTAATTTAGCTTTTTCTCTTAATGCCATTTTAGGGGTTAATGGATAGGCTACATGCTTCAGTGTATACATTTCATGGGTTAACGTGTAGGCTTTGCCCCAGAGTGGCCGTCGGGCATGTGCAGCTAGCTTCTCGGGCCAGACGGCCGTCAACATAACCAGCCGCACTGAGAGGCAGCCTAGGCTGACTTTAAGATCGCATCCGGTGCACCCTATGATCTAGTCAGTGGGAGCCGGCTGGCCGCCAGCCCCCGCTGATTAGGTCACAGGGCATGGCATCCGCTGCCCTATGCCCTTGCGGCAGACGTCACACAACGCACTATGTGACCAACTCAACGGGCGCTCCGGCTGATTAGGTCACATGGCACGTCGTGTGACATCAGCCGCCAGGGCCTAGGGTGGCACATGGGGCACCCAGTGTTCGAATCAGAAGGGGCCAGTTGCCAAAGAAGTTCGCAGGGCCACAGCTCCACAGTAATGTGCAGTGTTTACTATGGAGGTCTGACACCTTCCTAAACACTGCACGTTACTGTGGTGCTCTGACACCCTCCTAAACACTGCTGCGTGAAGTTTAACGGGGTGTCACAGAGCTCCACAGTAATGTGCAGTGTGTATGAGGGTGCCATAGAGCTCCACAGTAATGTGCGGTGTGTATGAGCATATCACAGAGCTCCACAGCAATGAAACTCACAGTAACGTGCGCGGTGTAGAAAAAAAAAAAGTGGACTGCTCAATCCAAAATGCCCGGGCCTATTTTTTTTGTCCCAGTCCGGGCCTGGGTAGGCTACATATTTCACAGTGTATTCATTTAATGTTCTCCCTCAATTAATGGCACTTTAGGGGTTAAGGGGTAGGCTCAATGCCACACTGTTTAATTTTTTATTGTATTTCCCTGGGTTTATGCATTTTAGGAAGTTAGAAACTAAAGGGTTTATTCACCTTTAGACCCTTTGCTTTTCGCAACATTTCGGCAAATCCATTTTGCCAAAATATGGTGAATTCTCTATTTAGCGAATCGTCACCATAATTTGTGAAAATTGGAGTCTCTGCAGCAGTTATCTGTCGGCGAAAAGCGGTGAATAAAAGAGTGAATTTAACCCCTTCACTGTTGAGCTATTTCACCTCTGTGCTGAGCTTATTTTTACCAGTTTTGCTCATCATGTTTAAATGTGATTTGAAGTCATGTTTTATTATACGACACAGGCACATTATATAATCACTTTTTTACAGCAGACTCGAAAGATTCATACTATAACATTATTACGTCTTAAGTATTACGTCATGTCCTGCCAGAATGCTATATCAAAAAATTTGACTTTCTAATCATCTACAGCGTGTAAAATTATTATTTTTCACATGTTATCATCCGAGCCTTTCTGGTTATTCTACGGGGTACACTTATTAAAAAAAAAATATAAGAACTGGGAACTGGTTACTTTTTTAAAAAATATTTTTATTTATCTTGGATCAGCACAAAGAAAATCAAACAGACGTCATATTATATAACAATGACAGCTATGAAAACAACACAAACATGGCATCCAGCCGTTAAACGAAGAAGTCCTGATCTAATTGTTTTCGGTAAAATTGTATTAAGTCCAGGTATTCCGTACGTGAACTGCCATCTCCACCATTATCTACATGAAGTGAATTCCACCAAGAGGCAAAAGGGTGGTTATGTGCCTGTGGGGGAGGAGGCCAGAAAACGGATTAAGGGGTGGTCAGGAGGACCTTGTGGGATCGGCGGTGTACCTCACAGCAACTGCAAAGCGTACCAGGGAGCACAGAAAAAGGTACGTTGCAAAAAGTCCTTGGTTTCTCATGGAAGAGTACGAATAAAGGGGGACCACTTGGAGAAGAGGGGCTGAGTCCTCTTTTCCTGAGATACCAAAGCCTCAGTCCAGTCTGCCACAAATATGGCATAAATTCTCTCGCAAACCATGCGAAAGGAAGGAGGGGAAGCGGAGATCCATTGCGTCAAGATCACTTTCTTGCCAGTTGGGGCTAGCAGAGTAAGCCCAAACCGATGGCATTTATCAAAAGGCCGGGGGTGGGAGGGGGTCGGACGATTAAAGATGGTCCATTCCGGGGTTAAAGGGAGTTCCAGTTGGAGAACCCACAGCTCGAGTCCTGCGGGAATGCCGTTCCCGCACTTCTCCCGCAGCGGGAATGTTGCGGGAACGCACGTTCCCGCTAACGGAATGCGTGAAACCGCATTCCGCTAGCAGCCCCCTCGACTGGCTGTGTTCCCCCGATCACCTGCCTGTCTGCTTCCTGTGCGCGGCTGTCATCCCCAGCCCTGGGAAGGCTGTGACGCGGCCTGCAGCCGAGATCTCGCTAGACGCATCATAGCCCCCAGAGGGCTGGGGAACACTGGCAGCAGCGTGCAAGAGCACGCTGGAGCAGGGAGGAAGACGCGGCGCGGGAGGTCTGAGCTGCTGGGTAAGTTATAATTCTGGGGGTCAGTCTGGGTATATTATTCTGGGGGTCAGTCTGTACATATTATTCTGGGGGTCAGCCTGGGTATAATTCTGGGAGCCTGTGTGTGTACACGCACACACACCTTCTTCCGGTAATGGGGGTTGTGGAATTCTTGGGTGAGTTCCCTCACTTTTTGCCAGGACTTGACCCCTGGGAGAACCTGTAAACCAAATTGTCGTATTGTGTCCCAGAACAGTTGAATGAAGGGGCATGACCATAAGCAATGGCGCAAGTCGGCCTGGGCACCCTGACATTTTAAACAGTTTGCGGTAGGCGATAGTCCAGCCCGAGCCATTCTGTCGGCGCCATATATGCTTGATGGAGTATTCTATAGAACATATCCCAGTAGTTAGCCGAAGGGAGGGAGCGTCTGGATAGTAAGGTGGACCCTATCAAGTCATGCACGGAGAGCTCCATCTAGTTATTGCTGCCCACGGGAGCTTGGTAGGTAGCGAAGATTGCAAGAGCGTGTAAGTAGCAGAGGTAGAGGGGGGACAAAGGGTGGGCTAGTAAGTGCGTGTCCAGTGGATTAGCTAGATCATTAGGGGATAGTGCGCTTAATTGGGTAAGGAGAAATTGTTTTATTTGTAAATAAAATACCTGGTGTATGTCTAGAGGTGCAATTCGGTCCTTTAGGGTCGTATAAGAATACGGCACGCTCGATACTCCATCAATGTAATGATGAAGATGGGTAAAACCACGTTGAGCCAGGGTGTGAAAAATCGGAGCAGGGGAGACGTTTTGAAAGTGAGGGTTGTGAAGGATAGGGGACCACAAAGACGTTTGCCAGGTCAATTGAAGGCGCTTGCGAATCTTGATCCAAGCTACTTTCGTAGAGGAAAATAGTGGTTTAGAGCGTAGACTGGAGGGGGCAATGGGCGAGCTTTGGTGAAGGAATGCCAATAGGGAAGATGAGGGGAGCAATGCCTGTCCGACCTGTAAGGGTACAAAGTGTGAAGTGTCATTCAACCAGTCAGCAGCATAACGGTATAGGGCTGCTAAATTATAATCAACTATACTTGGGAAATTAATACCTCCCTTATCTAGCGGCTGTTGGAGCGCGGGGAGTGGAATGCGTGCTCGTTTACCTTGCCAAATGAATGCCGCATATTGCCTATGTAATATACGCAGGTCTGTGGGTTTCAATAATAGAGGCAAGACCTGCAGAGGGTAGAGCAATTTGGGGAACGTCATTTTAATGAGTGCGGCCTTTCCTAAATAGGACAAAGGGAAAGAACTCCACGCCAACAAGAGCTGCTTAGTTTGGGTTAAATATGGGTAAATATTGAGACTATATAAGTGTGAAAGGTCCGCCGGTAGGACGATCCCTAGGTATTTAATGGAAGGTGTGGGGGTCCATGAGAAGGGAAACTGAGCTAGTCGCCCTGCGGTTTCGGTCCCGGGGCAAAGCAATAGTCTTAGTGTAATTAATTTGGAAACCCGAGGCCACGTGAAATGAATCAAATAACGTCAACAGTGGTGGGATAGTGGATGCCGGGTTCGAAAGAAACAGGAGCAGGTCATCTGCGAAAGCTACCACTTTCAGAGTTAGAGGAGGACAAACTGATACCAGTGATTGCCGGGCATGTCTCTGATGCGGAGGAGGGGTTCCGGGGCGAGTTTAAACAGTTATGGCGATAAGGGGCACCCCTGTCTGGTTCCCCTCTCTAGCACGAAGGGGGCAGAGTGGAGTCCATTCGCGGTGACCACTGTGGAAGGGTTGCGGTAGAGCGCGCAAAATCGGGTTAAGAACAACTTCTCAAAGTGGTGGAACTTAATCTCTCTAAGCCCAGGATATCCTGTCGAACGCTTTATCGGCGTCACAACTCAATAGAAGATTGGAGGCGTGGGGAGTAAGGGAGGAGGAGGACCATATGGCCGCTATAGCCTTGCGTATGTTCGTAGTAGAATGTCGGCCAGAAAGAAAGCCAGTTTGTTGGGGGCCCACAAGACGTGCGAGAGGTTGCTGTAGGCGGCAAGCCATAATAGTGGAGAGCAGTTTCAGGTCGGTTTTTAACAACGCGATGGGCCGGTATGAGGTGACCAAGACAGGATCCTTTCCAGGTTTGGGGATAACCACTTCTCTGGCCTCGTTAAAAGTCGAAGGAGGTTCCTTCCCTTGCAAAATATTGATATACAATGAGACCAAGTGTGGGATCACTGTGCCTGAAAGGAGCTTATAATATTCCACCCCAAACCCGTCCCGTATTTGAGTGAGCTGATCGTGTTACAGACGTCAGTGTGTGTAATAGGTGCTGAGAGTGCATCACGGTCGGTCAGGGACATCTTTGGAATCTGCGCTTTATGGAAAATGTTCAATTGCGCCGGACAATCGTCAGAGCCCACCTTGTAGAAATCAGCAAAATGGGGGGCGTGGCTGGCAGCGGAGGGGAACAGACGTGCCTGGACGGAGCTCCTTGAGATGGTGCCTTGTTAGGGGCATTTTGGCTGGATACCTCCGTCTCTTCTCCAGTATTGGAGCTCCTCTGCGGCTAGCCATTGGGCCTGTATGGTCTGGAAGAAGTAAGGGGTCGGTATGGGCGCTCTTGTCTAAGTGCTTATTTTAGTTTGCTGCCGTCTAGGGGATAGCACAGACTCTCGAGTTGGGTGTGCAGATATCAGTAGAAAGAAAATGGAGGGGGTTCCTAGTGGCGCAACAATTATGCACAACACATCACAGTGTCGTACATTTGGACCATCAGATGTGCATAAATCCTTACGGTTCGTATGGATGCAACTTTAGTCGTGTAAATTCAGGGTAAAGTGCTGGTGCAACAATTTATGCAGTATTAAAGTGCAACAGTGACAGACTGGGTGCGTAAATAGTGCAGGCTAGAGCAGATCTATGCAACGGTGCTGCAGTTGAGGGTACGCTCAATGCACGACTCTATAAGGTTGACTCTCAAAACGATAAGTGCTGGTGTTACAGAAAATATCGCTATTTACACAATATGAGATGTATAACAGTGACAGCAAGTTGATGAAAAATATAAGAAGGTGCAGATGCCCACATCAACATTGTGGTGACGGGTGCGGCTTGAGTTTGGATACTTAATGTCTATTTATTTATGGGTGTACGAATGACCTTACACTAATTTCCCGTGCGTATTGAAGGTCTAGTGTCCTTGGTATCTTTTTTTTTTTTTTTTTCCTTCCAGAAGTCCTAAAATAGCAGAATATGCACTAAACGTGCTCTGCCGTGTGCTCGATGCAGCGTCTCCTCCTATAGCGTTGATTAACTCCACTCCAATGGGAGATAAAGAACGGGGGAGAGAGAAAAGATAATAGTGCAGCAGCGTTTTATATCGGTGAACTGTCGTGTGTTCAATAATTGCACACTTACAGGAACCAGAGCCGCTTATATCCGGGCTCTGGAGTGAAACTTCTTGTGTCAACTATAGGGTGACCACTGCCCTTCTTTAATGCATCGCCTTCACCTCAAGTGGAGAGACATAAAAAAAAGGGGGAGAAAGTGCTCTCATGGCACAGCGTCAGTGGTTACTGGCTTAATATGATAGGAGGGGGGGTTGGTTACACTCACAGATTTGGGAGCCTTATCTCTCCAGGTTCAACTGCTGTGCGTGTGGTACTGCTTAACGGTGAGCACCAGGACCCCTCTTAGCTGCTTCTTTAGGTACAGGTTACGGTGTCCATGATAGATCCTGGAGGTCTGGCCTGATCAGGTTGTGCTCAATAACCAAATACTCCTGTGTACTTGGATAAAAGGATTTATTGATATATAAAATACAGATTGATAAGTGCAAATAGGTATAGGGGGGGGATGTATAATGTCTCGCGACGCGTTTCGGTGTTGTCCTGCACCTTCCTCAGTCGATTTATGTGGAAGAAAAGGGGGGATATGAGGATTGTCCATTGCCTCTTTTTATTCAGAAGGATTTCTGTGGGTTCTCCTCGTGTTTTTCGACTTCCGGGTTCGCATGGTGTCGCGGTCACGTGGCCGCGGCGCCGTCGGATGACGTGAGCGGCATCTTGGATGTGCGTTCCAGCGCTTTATTTGCGTTCCACTCGCTGAATTTGCTTCGCCAGTTGCGACGCTACAGGTTTTTTGGGGGCAAGGAAGCCAGAGTGTTCAGTACTTTGCTCTGTATGGTGATGCCTAGTCCTGGGGCGATCTCCAGTTGATACTGCCCTTGTATGGGATAGAAACATAGAAAAATGTCGGCAGATAAGAACCTTTCGGCCCATCTAGTCTGCCCAATTACATGGATACTTTACCTGGATTTATCTTTTGTTTAGGATAGCCTTATGCCTATCCCATGCTTGCTTAAATTCAATTACTGTTTTGGCCTCTACCACTTCTACTGGAAGACTGTTCCATGTATCCACCACCCTCTCAGTCTTAGATTAGAGGGGCAAAGGTTTAAAAGTAACATCAGAAAGCATTATTTTACTATGTCCTCTTGTTTTGCTACTTTGTTTCCTTTTAAATATACTCCCTTCCTCTACCTTGTGGATTCCCTTTACGTATTTAAATGTTTCTATCATATCTCCTCTGTCTCGTCTTTTTTCCAAGCTGTACATGTTAAGATCATTAAGCCTTTCCTGGTAACTTTTCTCCTTCAAGCCGTACACCATTTTAGTAGCCCTTCTCTGAACTCTCTCTAAGATGTCTATATCCTTCTGGAGATACGGTCTCCAGTACTGCACACAGTACTCCAAGTGAGGTCTCACCAGTGCTCTGTACAGTGGCATGAGCACTTCCCTTTTCCTACTGCTAATACCTCTCCCTACACAACCAAGCATTCTGCCAGCATTTCCTGCTGCTCTATTACATTGACTACTTACCTTTTAGATCCTCTGAAATAATGACCCCTAAATCCCTTTCCTCAGATGTTGAGGTTAGGACTGTATCAAATATTCTATATTCAGCCCTTGGGTTTTAATGTCCCAGGTGCATTATCTTGCACTTATCCACATTAAAGCTCAATTGCCACAGCTCCGACCCATTTTTTTTAGTTTACCTAAATCATTTGTCATTTGGCTGATCCCTCCAGGAACGTCAACCCTGTTGCAAATCTTTGTGTCATCAGCAAAAAGACATACTTTACCATTAATACCTTCTGCAATATCACTAATAAAAATATTAAAGAGAATGGGTCCAAGTACTGACCCCTGAGGTACCCCACTGGTAACAAGACCTTGCGCCGAATAAACTCCTTTTACCACAACCCTCTGTTGCCTGTCACTCAGCCAGTGCCTAATCCATTCAACAATATTGGAATCCAAGCTCAAAGATTGCAATTTATTGATAAGCCTTCTATGCGGAACAGTATCAAAAGCCTTACTGAAATCTAAATAAGAAATGTCTACTGCACCACCTGTGTCGATTTATTTTTGTTACCCAATCAAAAAAATCAATAAGATTAGTTTGGCATGATCTCCCTGAGGTAAACCCATGTTGTTTCTGATCCTGTAATCTATGTGTTTTTAGATGTTAAAGGAAAGGATTGTTGAACATGGTTTCCATTAATTTCCAAACTACTGACATAAGACTAACTGGCCTATAGTTCCCAGATTCCTCCCTACTACCCTTCTTGTGAATGGGCACAACATTTGCTAATTTCCAGTCTTCTGGGACGACTCCCGTTAGCAAGGATTGGTTAAATAAATCTGTTAGCGGTTTTGCTATTAAATCACTGAGCTCTTTTTAATAATTTAGGGTGGATCCCATCAGGCCCCATTGACTTATTTGTCTTTACTTTAGACAGCTGCTGTAGAACCTCCTCCTCTGTAAACTGATATGTAATTGTCTCGTTAGTGTTTCCTCCTAACTGAGGTCCCTTTCCTTCCTTTTCTTCTGCAAAGACTGAACAAAAATATTCATTGAGGCAGTCAGCGAGACTTTTATCCTCTTCTACATACCTTCCTTCCTTTGTTTTTAATCTAACTAATCCTTGTTTTACTTTTCTCGTTTATGTATCTAAAAAAATGTTTTGTCCCCCTTTTTTACTGACTGAGCTATTTTCTCTTCTGCGTGTGCTTTGGAAGCTCTTATACATTGCTTTGCCTCTTTCTGCCTAATCTTATAGGTTTGCCCATCTTCTTCACTCTGAGTTGTTTTATAATTATTGAATGCTGTCTTTTTGTTCTTCACTATTTTGGCCACTTCTGCAGAGTACCACAGTGGTTTCTTCCCTTTTTTGTTTTTGCTAACAAGCCGAATGCAATTGCCTGTGGCCTTCAATAATGCTTCCTTTAAATAATCCCATTTCTCCTGGACTCTCTTTAAACTCCTCCAGTCTGATAATGACTCCTTCACACAAAGTCTCATTTTAGAAAAATCAGTTTTTTTAAAGTCTAAAACTTTTGTTTTTGTGTGGTGCGGCTCCATCCCTGTTCTTATATTAAACCACACTGACTGGTGATCACTAGATCCCAAATTTTCACCTACAACAACGTCCGATACCAAACCTCCATTTGTGAGTATTAAATCCAATATGGCCTCTTTACGGGTCGGCTCCTCAACTACTTGTGTTGGAGATAATCCCAGTAAGGAGTTTAGAATATTTGTACTCCTGGTGCACCCAGCTGTTTTGGTTTTCCAGTTCACATCAGGAAGATTGAAGTCCCCCATGAGAATAACTTCCCCCTTCATTGCCATTTTGGCTATTTCCTCAAGCAGCAGATTATCTAGCTCTTCTACTTGTCCAGGGGGTCTATAGATCACACCTACACGAGCTACTGTATGATTTCCAAATGTTAGCGTAACCCAAACTGACTCTATGTTCACCTCGCTCACTTTAATTTGGTTCGTTTTTATGTTGTTTTTAACATACAGGGCCACACCTCCTCCTTTCCTACCTTCTCTGTCTTTTCTATATAAAGAGTACCCCGGTATTGTTATGTCCCAGTTATTTTTCTCACTGAACCATGTCTCAGTAACCGTAACTAAATCTACTTTTTCAGCTGCCATCATTGCCTCCAGTTCATTGATTTTATTGACTAAACTGCGAGCATTTATAGACACGACTCTGAGCATGTCATTTTTTTACCTCGCATGTTGCTTGCACCCGCCTATTTAGTTTTGGGGGACAATCAGGCAGATTGTTTTTTACCCTTTTGTCCCCCCCTCCTAGTTTAAATATTTCTTTGCGAAACCTTTTGAACTTCTCACTGAGAACATATGTTCCCCTATGAGTAAGATGCAAACCATCTTTTTTATACAGTTCCTTTCTGCTCCAATTCAAGCTATCATGGGACACAAAGCCAAATCCTTGCTCTCGACACCATTCCCGAAGCCACAAATTATATTCCCTATTGCGCATCTGTCTATCCTGAATGTTATGCACAGGCAGAACTTCAGAGAATGACACAGTGGACGCAATCTGCTGTATTTCACCTCCCAAGAACACAAAAATCTTCCTTAATCTCAGAAACCTCATTGCTAGCCAAGTCATTTGTCCCTAGATGGACTAGAACATCCACTTCCCCTTGCTGCTTTGCTTGTTTGACAATATTGAGAATACGTCTCTTGTCTCTACGAGCAGTAGCCCCAGGAAGACCTCTCACCAAACCACTACTCTCCAGCTCAACACCTCTTATGCGGATGTATTTGCCTCTCATTCGTAATTATGAAGGGCAGTGGCGTCACTAGGGTTGGTGTCACCCGGTGCGGTAACTTATGGTGTCACCCCCCCCCCCGAGTTTTAATTATTTTTTTTTAACTACTTACTCCTAAATCAGTACTCCCATATAACACTGAATGCTCATACACACAGCGCACATTACTGTGAGGTTTATTGCTGTGGAGCTCTCTCATATGCTCACACAACTTTTTGCCAACTGCCAGCAAGTACGATGCCTGTTCGAAGGCAGTGAAAGCACACATAGATATATATTGCCCCCAGCAGCTCACCCATGGATATATATTGCCCCAGCTCACATATGGATATATTGCGCCAGACCAGCTCACACATGGATATGCCCCCAGCACACATGGATATGCCCCCAGCACACATGGATATACTGCCCCTAGCACACCTCATGGATATACTGCCCCAAGCACACCTCATGGATATACTGCCCCAAGCACACCTCATGGATATACTGCCCCAAGCACACCTCATGGATATACTGCCCCAAGCACACCTCATGGATATACTGCCCCAAGCACACCTCATGGATATACTGCCCCAAGCACACCTCATGGATATACTGCCCCAAGCACACCTCATGGATATACTGCCCCAAGCACACCTCACGGATATACTGCCCCAAGCACACCTCACGGATATACTGCCCCAAGCACACCTCACGGATATACTGCCCCAAGCACACCTCACGGATATACTGCCCCAAGCACACCTCACGGATACACTGCCCCAAGCACACCTCACGGATACACTGCCCCAAGCACACCTCACGGATACACTGCCCCAAGCACACCTCACGGATACACTGCCCCAAGCACACCTCACGGATACACTGCCCCAAGCACACCTCACGGATACACTGCCCCAAGCACACCTCACGGATACACTGCCCCAAGCACACCTCACGGATACACTGCCCCAAGCACACCTCACGGATACACTGCCCCAAGCACACCTCACGGATACACTGCCCCAAGCACACCTCACGGATACACTGCCCCAAGCACACCTCACGGATACACTGCCCCAAGCACACCTCACGGATACACTGCCCCAAGCACACCTCACGGATACACTGCCCCAAGCACACCTCACGGATACACTGCCCCAAGCACACCTCACGGATACACTGCCCCAAGCACACCTCACGGATACACTGCCCCAAGCACACCTCACGGATACACTGCCCCAAGCACACCTCACGGATACACTGCCCCAAGCACACCTCACGGATACACTGCCCCAAGCACACCTCACGGATACACTGCCCCAAGCACACCTCACGGATACACTGCCCCAAGCACACCTCACGGATACACTGCCCCAAGCACACCTCACGGATACACTGCCCCAAGCACACTCCTGCGCCGCGTGTTCGCTCCCTCTGAGCATCCGGCGTCGTGCTCGCCTGGGGGAGCCACGTGACCAGCCGCGATTGGCTGGTGACGTGTTTCCCCCAGGCGAGCGCCAAAGCTGCATTGCTTCGGACGCTCGCAGGGAGCGAACACGCGGCGCAGGGTGAGACACCCGCCCTTAGGGTAACGTCACCTGGTGCGGGCCGCCCCCACGTAGTGACGCCACTGGGTAGGATCCCTGGTGACAGACCTCTAAACCTCCGATCCTTAGGATGGTCGGGACCACTAAACCCTAACCTCTAGCAGCCACAAAGGCCAGAGAGACGGCATCAAAGTTTGTACTGCGCTACAGTACATGGCAGGATGGAAGCGCACCAGAATAACACCTGATGGCAGACACAACAGACAGGGGTACAGAGAGAGAACAATCGTGATAACAAACCTGGTCAGCAACGTTTAGACACTTGTACTGCGCTACTATATGTGGCAGGATCAATAGCACACACCAGCAGCAGATACACCAGACGGGCACAGAGAAAGAGAATAATTGTATAGGCAGGCAAAGTCCGCAACAGATCGGGTCCTCAAAACAAAGCGGGGTCAGTAACGAGTATACACAATATTTCAGTAAAGCAGCGATGCAGGAATGAAACTCCACGGCAAGGCGTACAGCGTGCGCTCCTGATTTAAGGGTCCCAGCGGCTCCGCGTCATCACGCCGTGCCCTGCCCCCTGATCAGCCACAGCTGCGCCGGGTGCCGCTGGAGCTCCTGGCACTCGGCCAGCCGGCGGCACCATGCGTCCGGGCCCCCCCCCCCGATCGCCACCTGGGGCCCTGAATTTCACACTGTCACTGCGAACCCAACACCAGCTCTTAGCCAAAACTGGTAGAATGCCCCCCCCCCCGAAACCTGTTTCTGGATCCGCCCCTGGTAACACCAACCCTAGTGACGCCACTGCTCCCTCCACCACAGTGGCAGACTTGCCCGTTTCTCCAGTCCTTGAAGTCTCTGAAAACGCATTGCAATAGAGAAGCCTATCGGCTCACTCCATGATCCCCCACTGCACATTTCTTGCTCCATCTTCCCATTCAGTCCTCATGCAACACGCTAGTTCAAATACCCTATTTGCCCTCACTTAATGTGTCACCCCTCTCCTCTTAGATTGTAAGCTCTCGAGCAGGGTCCTCCCTCCTTCTGTTCCGTGTCTGTAACATATGTATATTTGTTGTTCTGTTTCTCCCATTGTACAGCGCTAAGGAATTTGTTGGCGCATTATAATACAATACTTGTAACTGTAACTAATTCAACAAAAGGCAAATTTAAATAGCAATTTTGGCATGTTTACTTTTTGTTTGTGGGGACGGTAGGGGCACTCCACATTTCTGTGCCTACAGGCTTCTGAGGTGCAAATCCGGGCCTGCATAGAGGTGGATGGTAATCTCTGTTGGGTCTATAGTGCCTCCACCCAGGCAGAATTCAGTCCAGTGTTCCCATTTCCCCCTATAAGGTATATGAGACCCTCTTGGTGTGTCTAGGCGTCTTAATAGAAGTCTCAAATACCGACAATAATTAAATACGCTAAAATACTTCAAAGAGGTGGATTGTGATTTCTGTTGGGTCTATAGTGCCTCCACCCAGGCAGAATTCAGCCCAGTTTTCCCATGTCCCCCTATAAGGTATTTGAGACCCTCTTGGCGTGTCTAGGCTTCCTAATATAAGTCTCAAATACCGACAATAATTAACCCATTAAGGACCACTGACATACATGGTCTGGGCAATTTTCCTCAGGATGTACTAAGGATGTATGGTCCTTTTAACTTCCCCTTCCTCACTATACTCACCTCTCTGGCCAGGCTCCCACGATGGTCTGGCATGCTTGAAGCCTGCCCCATGTATTTATGGGGCCCGGCCGTGGCGATGGCACCCCCCCCCCCTCCCCAGCGCCAGCATTGTTAAATGTGATAGAAACGGCTCCACATAGAAACGGCTCCACATAGAAACGAAAGAGCGGCAATGCTGATGAGGGCACAGTCTGCCCTTTTCAGTGGTGGCTCTCTTTAACCCCTTAGGTGCCGAATCGTTATTCGAACTTGGATGTCAGCCAAGCCTCCGAGTCATCTCCCCACCCACTGACCTCGCCGCCGTATGTGCATTTACATTAGTCAGCCAGTTAACCCACTAGCTGCCAAGTGGTGCTAGGGGGATCCTTTGGATCTCCCAATCCAGAGCAGCAAAAAAAAAAAAAAACTTGAGTATAATAAAATAGGACTTTAACCCTTTCGCTGCTGAGGCTTTTCCCGCCCCTGTGCTGAGGTCATTTTTTACCTGTTTTGCGCATCATGTTTAAACCTGTTTTGAAGGCTTATTTTAGTATATGACATCGACATATTATATATCGTTCTTTCCGTCAGACTCGGTAGATTCATAATATGTCATTATTATATGTATACGTTATGTCATGTTTGTATATTATAACAAAAAATGCAATAAAATATGTATTTTCAATAATTTACAGCGTGTAAAGTGTTTTTTTCCACATTTTAACATGCGAGCAATTGCGGTTATATTTTGTATGGGGTGCGCTTGTTAAAAAAATTAGAGATGGGGTCTCGTTACATTTTTTTTTGGGGAAAATGACACCATTTTTAACAAACGCACCGCATACAAAAATCGTTAATGCAGCATTATTGTTCACATTATAATTGAAATGGGAACAATATTGCTGCATTAACAAAACAAAAAACAAAAAAAAAAGTGTTTATTTTTTTTTTTTTAATTTTTTTTTTTAATTTTTTTTTATTTTTTATTTTTTATTTTTTATTTTTTTTTACATTTTTTTTTACTTTCATGTTTGGTATCGTTGGAACGGCCATGCTCTGGCCGATCCAACGATATCAAAATTTAACCCCTAACTGCCACGGATCGGGAGATAGGGAGTTCATTGGAACTCCCTATCTCCACACTTCGTGGCAGTTAGGGGTTAATGCTAGGACTGGCGTCATCGTGCTGCGCACGATGACGCCAGTCCTCTGGGGGAGTTCCCGGAAGCTTGGCCGACATCCAAGATGTCGGCCAGCTCCGGGAAGGATCGCAAATCGGCGCTTTTCAGCGCCGATTTGCGATCCAGCTCCCCAGGGGTTAATGCCAGGCATCATTTGGAAGGGCAGGCTGTGCCCTTCCAAATGATGCCTGGGTTAAGCCCCTGTGAGCCGCCGATCGGGAGGGAGAGAGGTCCGAAGGACCTCCCCCCCCTCCCTTTCAGGCGCCTCCTCCGCACATGCGGGGGGGCGCCTGAATTATGTGTCATCGCGGGGGCGCGATGACACATAACAATGGCGGCCACTGCTCCGGATGCCGGGCTGACATCCAGGATGTCAGCCCGCACCGGAGGGGCCAGCGATCGGCCGGTACCCGGCCGAACGCTGACCCCAATGCGAGGACGCGCTCAGCGCGTCCTCCGCATACCAGGGGCAATGCTGAGGACGCGCTGAGCGCGTCCTTAGCATTGAAGTGGTTAATTGACGTTTAAACATCATGAGCATAAAA
The DNA here is from genome assembly GCA_009667805.1 of Leptobrachium leishanense. NCBI lineage: Eukaryota > Metazoa > Chordata > Amphibia > Anura > Megophryidae > Leptobrachium > Leptobrachium leishanense. The sequence continues at coordinate 81,198 of RXON01004339.1, read as the reverse complement.
CCGTCAAAATGAGCTCAGCGCACAGAGTTGAAATGGCTCAGCAGTGAAGGGGTCAAAAGGAAAAACATGTAAAAATTTTGTTTTTCTAATCTCAGGACAATTTTGATAGTTTTTGGTTTTGGGGATTAAATTTTGAAAGTGTGGGTTATCCATTTTTTTCATTTCTTAAATTTTATTTAAAGTAAATTATTCGATATGATACACAAACGGTGCAGACACGTAAAAATAAGCAGTTGGCACTTACGGACAGACAATAGTAACACTGCCTGGTCACTAAGGGGTTAAATACGCCAAAATACTTCATAGAAATGTATGGTAATCTCAGTTGTGCAGGGAAAGCCTAAACAGTAGCGCTTTTTTCAAGCTGTCTGCAATTACTTCAACTTGCAACATTGTGTTTATAAACATTTGTTGCAAGGTGTTCAGCAGTGGCTGGAATTTAAGACGCTTGATTCTTCCATAGGGAATTAAAGACGCTAAAATAAGAGCTTACCGCTAACCGCTCCATCCATAGAAACCATAGAGGAGGCTGCTCGCTCGCACTGCTTCGCCCAGCCCCTGCCCCCCCCATGCAGCCCCCAGCCCGGGCACTGGCTGAAAAGAAGCTGCTTTGTTTGAAGCTCTTTAAAGGGGCCGCTGCCCCAACCAATAAAACCTCCTCCTCCCTCCTCCTTTTTGCTGTGCGTCACTGGGTGAATCCACTGTGTGATCTTTTGTGTTGTTAAATGTCCGTTTCCCCCCCCCTCCCCGTCTTTACATCACTTGCTCCTCACTGTGTGGCTTTGCCAGAGAATTGACGCAAATCAAGTCTTTTAAGCTCCTGTCATCTCCTTCAGCTGCCAGCTCTTACCTAGAGTAGCCAAGAGCTTCTAATACACCCCCTGCTACCTTATTTATCTAAACATTCCCTCCAGTTTAAATACTGCAGATTAGATAAGGCACGGAGGTAAAGAAAAATCTTTTGATTAAATGTTGCATCAAGAAAATCAACAAAATGGAAACCGGAGATATTTTTTTTTCCATTTTACTATGCAGTTACTTCAAACAAAACAGCGGCATGTGTTTTATCATGTGGTTTTGTTTGCACAAGTAATTACAGCTTATGTTAGTGGTAGTGTCCCTTTTTAAGACCTTGCTCTTAAACACTGTTGTGATCCCAATCCCATGATCCCACAGAACAGAGATCTGCCCAAAGTAAACGCCTCGCTCTCCTGGGCTGGAAACGGGATAAATGCAGGTTTTATTTATGGTAAAGCTGCTTTTACTGACTAGGTTTAGCCAAAATAAATAAATGTACATCCTGGATATATGTGAAACGTACGAGTCACATGACCGCTCTCTTATACTATTGACCTGCGCACCCCCCTCCCTTGATATTAATGGCCTACAATTTCCTAAGGGGTCTATTCACTAAAGGTGAGCTCAGGAGAATTGGCTGAAGTGAAAATTCTTTCTCAGAATTCTCACTTTTTCCAAATCTACGGTTTGGTCTAGATTGTTCTCTTCTCCAGAGTTTCATCCTTTAGTGAATACACTCATGTCTTTGTATATGGTAGGTGGTCAAAGGATCATGGGAGTTGTAGTAAAGCAACATCTGCAGCGGGACAGAGTTTGACGCCCCTGGCCTAGAAGGTGATGTCTCGGATCTGGAGATCTTCCTGGCCCTGGACTATTCTGTATTAAAACGTAGAAGAGGTGTTTGAACGTTTGACTTTTTTTTATGATTGACAGTAACATTCCATGATGTAGACAGAGTATTCCTGTGTAACATCTGAGGCCTGTTCAGTTCCTCAGCAGCTGCTGAATTGCTCCATTGTAGCATTTCAGTTTGTGTCATGCCCAGGGTGGCACCGGGATGTGGGGGATATGAACCCAGTATGCAGTTTCCTGCACAGATGACCAGGTGGGTAAGGTTTGGAAGGGGATGAAAGCTGGAAACTGACTAGATGAATTCTGCAGGATGGTGGGAAGCGTGGTGGAAATAAATGCAGGAAAACAAAATGAACTGGAACAAATAGGTTTTGCAGAGCAGCGAAATAAACAGTACTTCACTTGAAGCACACAGGAGTTGTAATGAACCAGCAATTGGTCAGTGTGGGGCGTGACATGCTTTGGTGTTAACTGTGTGTATGCCAGAACCAGTGCTGGTTACAGAGCAGTACATGAAGTACACCACCAGGGGGTTTCCAGGATGGCTGTTGCAATGTAACATGATAGCTGGATGCAGGTTACAGGGCAGGAAATGTACCACCACACCAGGGGGTGTCAGGATGGTTGCTGCCATGGGGCATGTCAGTTTGCTGCAGCAGTCTCACTGAACGCTTTGGCTGTGATTATTGAAGCAAAAGGGCAGAGGATTGCTTAATGAAAGCTGCTGTTTCTGCAATATCCACTGTTGTCTGCTTTATTACCACTTTATTGGAACATGGTAAACATTAACACTAAATATTTGCTGTTTTGCTCCACCAAAACATCAAACTGAACATTCCCTTATTGGATTATTTGCTCCGTGGAGGCGGCCATCTTTCCCCACGTCACACTCGGCTAACCCCGCAGCACCTCTCGACTTGGCTGCAAGTGCTAAGTTAGCAGTGCTGAGCGCTGAGCCGCAGCATAGTGTTCAGTGGCAAGTTGCTAACTTGGCACTTGCAGCGGCTGAGCAACTGAACTGAGGCCCACCTTTTTGTCTACAGGATCTGCCGTCCTTGTGAACTCGCTATTGTAATTGGAGGTTGGTTGCTGGTTCCATCCATATTATTATAATCACTCTTGACTTTTAAGTAATCTGTCTGCGTTTAGATTTTTGGCTTCGTTATGATAATTGAATCGGGAATATCCTAGGACTTGCGGAGCATCACTTCTATTGCTGTGGAAAGGTACACTATTTATCCTCTATATAGGACTGTATAAATTCATGTGAGCAGAGCTATATGCACTGGAGACAGATTAGTGGTTAATGTTTTCTTGTGTGGTCTTCTGGCTCGCTGTAATTGTAAATAGTCAGTGTGCTACATAGAGTCTTTACAGAAGAGGTAGAAAGGTGTTTATTCTCTGAGCTCCAGAAGTGCAAGTTGTTGTCTTGCGATGTACAGATGGTCAGTTGCAACATTGAATCTTACATGCAGTGAAAAATGGACATGACGGGCTCGGGGTGTGTGTCAGTGTCAGTGTCAGTGTCCGTGTCCCTATGGGAAACGATGTATATTCGTACAAAGTGAAGCTATACTATTTTCTACTCCGAACCTAATATTCTTACATGGTAAGTAGTGATGCACCGAAATTAAAATTTGGGACTGGAACTGCAAGATGAGCTCGACCAAAAATTACTTTTTACCCTAAAAGTTTTCTAAATAGTCGTGTTTTTTTTGTATAATTGTATTAATATTAGACTTAGAAACATAGGTTCTTATCTGCCGACATTTTTCTTTCGGCCCATCTAGTCTGCCCAATTACATGGATACTTTACCTGGATTTATCTTTTGTTTAGGATAGCCTTATGCCTATCCCATGCCTGCTTAAATTCAATTACTGTTTTGGCCTCTACCACTTCAACTGGAAGACTGTTCCATGTATCCACCACCCTCTCAGTAAAATAATGCTTTCTGATGTTACTTTTAAACCTTTGCCCCTCTAATCTAATCTATGTCCTCTTGTTTTGCTACTTTGTTTCCTTTTAAATATACTCCCTTCCTCTACCTTGTGGATTCCCTTTACGTATTTAAATGTTTCTATCATATCTCCTCTGTCTCGTCTTTTTTCCAAGCTGTACATGTTAAGCTCATTAAGCCTTTCCTGGTAACTTTTCTCCTTCAAGCCGTACACCATTTTAGTAGCCCTTCTCTGAACTCTCTCTAAGATGTCTATATCCTTCTGGAGATACGGTCTCCAGTACTGCACACAGTACTCCAAGTGAGGTCTCACCAGTGCTCTGTACAGTGGCATGACCACTTCCCTTTTCCTACTGCTAATACCTCTCCCTACACAACCAAGCATTCTGCCAGCATTTCCTGCTGCTCTATTACATTGACTACTTACCCTTAGATCCTCTGAAATAATAACCCCTAAATCCCAACCCTCAGATGTTGAGGTTAGGACTGTATCAAATATTCTATATTCAGCCCTTGGGTTTTTACGTCCCAGGTGCATTATCTTGCACTTATCCACATTAAAACTCAATTGCCACAGCTCCGACCATTTTTTTAGTTTACCTAAATCATTTGTCATTTGGCTGATCCCTCCAGGAATGTCAACCCTTTGAACGTCAACTTGATTTGAAATGAAAAATAAATGACAAAATAACCGGGTCTGGAGGCCCCAGACGAGCAACAGGCTCGGCCCGGTGACCTCTAGGCCCACTTTTTGGCAGTTTCTGCCTTTCAGCAGAAAACACCGATATTTTCGGTGGCCAGACTTTCTGTGCATCCCTAATGGAAAGTCAGTTGTTTAGGCTAATGCCAGATGAAAGCAGTCAAAGAGCACCGTGCGTGCGTGCACGACGGACTTACTGACGGAAGATACTGTAGACACTACACTGTCCGTTTTTGTTGACGGACGTAGAAAAAAACTATGGGGAACAAAATTAATATGAAAAATGATAATTTGAAAAGGATATGAAAAGCCATTTTGTGCGTCAAGGTGCTGGACATCACAAATGTGCTGCGTCTGACATCTCATCACTCACACAGAATGCTACGCGGACGTGGCGCACTCTGTGCATCCATCTAATGGTTTTACTTTCTTGCCTAACTTGCGTCCGTTTGCCACGTTCGTTGTGCGTGCGCAGTTCGGTGCGCACGTACTTCGTGTGTGGGTCTTTATTGATCATGATTCTATGCTACGACGGTCGTTAAAATGTGCGGCAACACGGACGTGATCACTGCGTTCGTCTAACACGGGCCTTAGGCTGGGGTCAGACGAGCGCAGTGTTCACGTCCGTGGTAGCATACAATTATGATCAATAGAGACCCACACACAAAGTACGTCCGCACAGAAGTGCGGACGCACAATGGACGCGGCAAATGGACGCACGTTAGGCTAGAACGGACGTGCGGAGTGCGCCACGTCCGCATAACTTTGTGTGTGTGAGTGATGGAATGTAGTCAGATGAACTGCATTTATACGTCCATTATTTTTGACGGAGAAAATGTTAATTTATTTTCCCTTCTAAATCAGTCAAAAAAAGTCACAAAAACAGACTGTGTGGCACTACCGCCTCTTCTGTCAGAACGGACGCACAGTCCATACAAAATGCATTCGTCTGACCCTAGCCTTAGTGGGCAGAGCGTTCCAAGAACAGATCGGCAGCGTGTATAGAACCACATTGGTTTAGTTTGGTGTCCATAGATGGTTTGCAGTGACATCGCTCTACCCATCTAGTGTCATGTCCCTCAAATCTCAATCATGCCTATTCCTGATCCCAATTTATTTTGGATATATAATATTTGGCTGGGTAACTGTGCATTTATAGGGTTAACTCTTCTATCCCCTTCAGGGTATTATACATTCAGTGTCCTGACTTATTTTGTCACTGTGCTGGGTTTCCAGTAAGGTTTAGGGCTTTTGTAATTCAGTTTACACAGATGTTGTGGTGTTTGGAATCTTTTGTGAATTCCATTTCTCATGAAACAGGACCAGCCAGGCTAAGTATCAACTGGTGATGCAGCGAAATTAAAATTTCCAGCCAACACGAGAATTCGGGATCAGCTCGGCTGAAAACCGATAACAAAAATCCGTCATCCGGGTTCGGATGACTGATTTGGGGGGCGGTGGGGTGAGATCGCATTACCTTCACATACACATACTTCGGCCCTGAGCTCCAGCATCCAGTTCCCGCTCTCTCAGATGCTGGTCGCAGGGATGATGTCACGGAGGCGGAATCCTTTGACCCTGCAGACAGCCGGGTCAAAGGCTTTCACCTCTGACGTCATCCCTGCGACCAGCATCTGACAGTGGGAACTGGATGCAGGAGGACTGCCACTGCTGGCGGAGCTCATGACTGAAGTATGTGGATGTAGGAGTGTGTAGGCAACGTAATCTCAAACCCCCCCCCCCCAAAAAATAGTCATCCGAACCTGGGTCTGGAGGCCCGGCCGAGATGCTTTTTGGCTGAAAGCACCATTTTCGGCTTTTTTTTTTTTAAATTTCTTTTATTTCAGTGCATCCCTAGTATCAACTATTGTATACGGAAAAGCATGGCTTGATTAGCTTCTAGGGTCCCCAATTGACACGTGTGTATCTTGAAATTTACAGACCCAGCAGCACTATAGATTGACCATCCATGTATTAAGACATTATTGGGACATGCATGCTTTTGTCGGTGTGCCTTTTTAAAATGTGCAATGTCTTGTGAATGAGTCAGTAGTGTCATTCAGCAGGCATAAAAAGCAAGTAAATATATTTTTTCATATTTACCTGCTTTTTCTTTCTTGGTGTTGTCCACACCCACCTCAGGAGGCACTTTGAGCTAACCAATCAGTGCCTATACCTAGGTATAGATAAAAAAAAAACGCACTGAGCATGTGCGACGGAGTTGCTCCTCCTCCCTTCTGCACTGTGAGCTGAGGGAAGGGTGTGGCTGAACCTTTTATCCCCAGCTACTGCAGAGACGGGGAATGAAAGAAATCAACACACACGGGAAGAAAAAGAGATCGCAAAAAAAAGGTAAAGACAGTAAAAAAAGTGCAGTGAGACAGCGCGCACGCAAGAGATTGCACAAGAGTGACCGACCTGTGTGAGGGAGTTTAAGACAGTGAGTGTAAACTATGAAAGGGCGCAAGTGAGTGTGTCAAACGTTCAGTTACCCCAGTCTGAGGTCCTGAGCGTGCACAGGGTTTCACGTGCACAGCTTGTGCCAATTTAAGTAGAGTAGTGGGCGGGGAGGAGGCGGGGAATATTCAGGAAGTATGAGCTGAAGAAACTCCCCCTAGCTGAGGGGGCGTGGCCAGCGAAATTGAAATTACAGCGTTTAAAGCAAGAAAATAAAAAAAAAAATTTAATTTTTTTTTACACTTTTGTAAAAGTTTTATCGTCTTTTAGCTTGTCTACTGGTATAAAAGTGTTTAAAATGTAATTTTTTTAAAAAAAAAAATATTCTAGACATGCATATCCCTTTTTAAGGAGCCGCTCAGCATCATTCATATCTGGCGCTGCCCCCCCCCCCTTCACCAAACAAAAAAAAGTGAAATCGTGCAATAGAGACGGATCACGGGAATACTGACGTTTTCCTTTCAGGGGAGAAACACAAAATCTGATTTAGAGAATGTACTTACTTTATAACGACCTTCTTTATTTTTGCTTCAGGATGGAAAGTAATTGACTGTGAAAGCCTAAATATAATAAATGAGTTTCTCTTTGATGCCTCATTAGTCCAAGTTCCAAGTTACCTGGCATTTTGGCACCGACATAATTTACTGATGATGTTCAGTCAGCATTCTGTTCAAATATAATTTACGCTCGTTCTGAGGCCGATTGGGACATCCATCCCTAATATGATTTTCTCAGATCTCATTTTTCATTCTCGGATGTTGGTTCCCCTCCTCTGCATTGGTCTGAAGCTGCTCGTGATTTCCACCTTTTTATAAAAGGTTCATTTTAAGGGGGCAGCGTCAAAAAGATAATCTGTGTCCCGAGTAAGAAGCTGTGGTCAAAGTGTATCAAGACTTGTTGCTCCGGTGGTCTTCTAGGGTTCCATACAGCCCCATCCACCACATTACTTTTCATACTCGGCTATTTCCCCTCACCTCCTGTGTGCCACCCTACTCCTATTAGATTGTAAGCTTATTGAACACACACACAGGGCAGTATTACAATGTTAGTGCTAACTTAACCAGAGCTGTTGTAAACTGAAAACCTCATAGGCTATAATGGCTCTGGGAAGTTTACAACAGCTCTGTGAAAGGAAATTGAAATATGGTAGCTAATTCACTGTATACATATTTCTATATTCATGTAATATTTGATAGCTATATAAATATATAGGGCCTGATTGACTGCTCAGCAAATACATAATGTGTTCATGAGGTAATGCTGAGTCTGGTCTTTCTCTTGGCTTCCTGTTTTTTTTTTTATTAAGGAGTGCAAATTTTCTATTCAACTCCACTTCCTCTTGAAACTAAAAAGGCTGGCTGGCCGAGAGGAAGGGAGGGACACAGATGTTTAATTGTTCATATATCCTATGGAACATTCTTATTCCAAGAACAGGATATAGCTGTGACGTCAATTTAGTCGTGCCTACTAGGCTAGGACAGGAAATGTTTGTGTAAGTCTAGGTACTGCCCAAAGTAGAAAAAACATGTTTCCTATATTACTGACGTATTGATTCTTTATTGGTTTGTAATCCGTGAATTTGTGACACTCCTATTTTGACAAAACTAACAATGTATGAAATTTGCCCCAGAGTAGTAATAAACACCCAAGACAGAATTTGTGTCCTGGTCTTTTATTCTCACTCGAGTTGTTTCCTGTATGGTCACTGGGTCTGGTGACAAAGCAGCTATCTCTATCATCACTGGACCGTGGCCATTCCTGTGATATTCTTGCAGAATACATATCACTCTGGTTAAGTTAGCACCAACTATGTAATATGGCCCACAATCTTTAGGCTAGCGTCAGACGAACACAGTCATCACATCCGTGTCGCCGCACCGTTTTTAATGTTCATCGTAGCATTGATTTGTGTTCAAGAGACAAACACCCGACGTGTGCGTGCACGCACCACGCAAGTGGCAACGGATGCCATTTAGGCCTCGACGTAAAAGCGCTACGACTGATGCCCAGAGCGTGCAGTGTCCACGTAGCGGCCCGTGTGCGTGAGGACGCAATATCCAGACGCAGCGCATTTGTGACGTCCATCACATTGACGCTCAGAATTTTTTTTTTTGGTCTGACTGTGCCGGTTTCCCATATTTATTTATTTTTTTTTCTTCTACCACCATTAAAAACAAAAAAAACGGACCATGTGGTGTCTACAGTATCTTCCGTCAGTATGTACGTAATGCACGCAAGCAGCGTGCGCTCAGACTGCGTTCGTCTGACATTAGCCTAAATATTAAATGCTGTTGGACAACACACAAAAGGTACCTTTTTTTTTTAAAAAAAAAATATAATCAATTTGTGTGTATATCTTTTTTTTCTGGGGGTACTCAGTACCGGCACCTCACCACCAGCCAGAACTAACAGAGTGCATGATGCTCCTCCTGCAGTGGCAGGCAGAGAATCGGAAGAGCTCAGCAGCTCATGTTGCTCCTGAACGTATCTGATTGTCAGGAGTGTATGTAGGGACTGATAACCCCCTCCCCCAGTAGGTGACAAGGGAGGACTGCTCGCCCCTCTCTCTGCAGCCGCTGAAACTTTAAGCAGCATGTTGACACACATCTCCCAGAGCTGCGGATTGTCAGGCAAGCGGTGTGATCAGAGGAGCTGGCACTGTAAGGCGGTAGTGAGTTTCATTGCTGTGGAGTGCATACACACTGCGCATTACTGTGAGTGTTATTGCTGTGGAGCTCATAAATGCTAGGGGATTATCCACTCGGTGCCATTGTTGCAAAAACCCCCCAAAAAAAAACAGCTAACAGCCCTGCAATACAGACTTTTTTTTTCTTGCAACAGAGGCACTTAGTGGATAACCCCCACAGGGTTACAACAATAGTTGTAGTTCATTTAAAGGAACACAGTATTAAAAAATATGGTATATATATATATATTAATATATATATATTTTTTGAGAAAGTATTTTACCAGGAAGGATACATTGAGATTTCTCTCGTTTTCAAGTATGTCCTGGGTGGTGAGGTATGTACCGCTAGGTGTCTTGTCCAAGGCCACTTACTGGAGAGGTTGCTCGCTGGGATCAAACCCATGACTCCACAGGCTCTCTCCATACAGAGCATTGTCTTCCTTTTTTAAGTGAGTTACAACTACTGTTTATTATGACTATTTTCATGTCCTAATAATCATTTTTTCCCCGGGCGTGAGTACCCCCACCTATTTTTCCAGGAAAAAAAACACTGTATATATGTAGATATATAAATTTGCTGATAGGGTTTGAATTTTTGTTACAGGAGACAAATGGGGCATTTAGAAACTCCCATTCCAATAGACATTCTGGTTCACAAACAAAGCGGGGGCAATTAAACCGTTTCAAATCCTATCTTTTGGCTAGTTGGGGGCAGGTAATTTAAAGTTTCTCAACATTCCTTAACACAGAATCTATCGGTGAACCACAGGAAGTCACACACGTGTGTTAATCAGTCTTTTCATGAGAGACAAAGGAGCTTCTCCCAGCTCAAATTTAAAGCACATTTTTTTTCTATAGGATATTGTTGCATCCTAATAGCTAAAAACCCAGTTACGTTTTCTATTTCCAATTCCTTAAGAATCACTTTGAAAGCTCAAAGGCTAACATCAGCCTTGCAAACGCATCTCCTCTAAAAAAGAGTTTTGCGCTGCGCAGCGATCATCAAAGAACTTTATATCTTGCCACAAGTCATTGCTGCTCTGAATTAGTCTGTATGTAGTGTAACAGGGTCCTGGGCCCTGTTTATTCTAACCATGTCCTGGACCATGTTTTTGTGAGCCAGAGGCTCCAAAGGGCAGTATATCCCTGGTAGGAAGGGTTAACACCCTTCCAGCTAGCACACCTGTAGGCGTTTCCTCTTGGGTCTTCTTAGCAGGACTGAGAGGAGAGGATCGACCTCTCAGTAGCAATCCACCCTGGGAGAGAGAGGTGGTAACTTCGCTGTACTCTGCAGGAAAGAGACTGGTGAGAATCTCTCATGCGTGATTTTTTGTTTGTTTTGTACTGGGCCCGGGTAGCTGGCCCAGTAACCGGTAGTAAGGGCACTACGGAAAAGAGGTAGGCTCCTGACAGGAGTAGGCCGATTGTTTTTGTTTAGTTTTGTTTGTGCATAAACGGGGAAGCCTCCCCAACTGCTGAAAAAGACTGTGTTTACTTTATAATAAAAGTACACCTGAGCCGCAATCTCCTGCTGTCCGGGCCATATTTTGAGCGACCTACCACAAGTGGTGGCAGCGGTGGGATACTCTCATTCGTACCGGCTCCGTTGTTACAATAGCCTTAAAGGTACAGGACCCGCAGAAAATGGAGGACGTTGTGAAGGCCCTGGTCCAAGCCACGGCGGTGCAGCAGGAGACAAGCAGGCAAGCTTTAGCAGCACAGCAGGAGTGCAATAGACTGTTGGCCCAGCAAATTGGGGCCCTGGCGGAGACACAAAAAATGGAGCATGCCCTGCTTAAGAATGTCCTGGAAAACGTTACTTCCCAGACAGTTCCTGCACTAGAAAAAGGTAATGGCACGATCCGGGCAAGCAACTGTCTGCAGAAGATGACTGCAGAGGATGATGTAGAAAGCTATCTACTGGCGTTTGAGAGAACTGCTACTCGTGAAGCCTGGCCTCCAACACAGTGGGCAGGGATCATCGCTCCTTTCCTCGTGGGGGAAGCACAAAAAGCCTACTACGACCTGGAAGAGGAAGCGGCTGCCGACTACCCACAACTAAAGGCAGAAATTTTGGCCAGGTTGGGAGTGACGGCGACTGTGAGAGCCCAACGCTTCTATAAATGGCGATTTAAAGAAGGTCTGGCCCCCAGATCCCAGATGTTTGACTTGATTCATCTGGCCCGGAAATGGCTCAAACCGGAGAACCAAAGCCCTGCAAAAATGCTGGAAACTCTGGTGCTTGACCGGTACCTGAGAGAACTTCCCCGTGGCCTGCGTGAATGGGTCAGTCAGGGAAACCCCACTACCTATGATGGCATGATAGCCCACGTCGAACGTTATCTGTCTGCAAAAGACTGGGAGAAATGTTCAATGCCGTACAGCTTGCTCCCGAGACCAAGAAACCGCCGGAATGAGCCTGAAACGGAGTCTGGAGGGGGAGTGCGCCGACAGAAAACGGACTCTAGGGACCAAGTGTCTGTGAGAGAGGATCGCTTTGGGGGAAATTCCATAGTTTGCTTCGAGTGTGGCGGGAAAGGACATGTCAGGGCAATCTGCCCTAACCGCGCAGAACCAATGCAATGTGGATTGGGGGAAAATCCTCTAAACTTTTGTGGACTGATATCGGGCATGGTGGAAGGCTCAAACGCCTTCAGAATGAAGGTGCAACTGAACAGCCAAGATACAGGGGCATTAGTCGACTCAGGCAGTGCCTTGACCTTGGTCGCAGGTGGTTTGGTCAAACCCAATCATGTACAAAACCATGGGGGTACTTTGTGTTCATGGGTGCACGGTACGGTACCCTACTGCCCCTATAGAGGTCGTTGTGCAGGGCAGACTGATTAAAATGTCAGCGGTAGTGGTAAAGCGGTTACCCTATCCCCTAATTATAGGCAGGAACTTTCCTGGCTTCCACACCCTGTTACAGTCACCGGGAAAACCGAAAGCCGACCCTGAAGTTGAACAAGGGGATGGTGATATCCTTAAGATGTTTCCCTTTACTGACCCCGATCTGTATGTGGACAACCCGAAAATAGGTAAAACCAGACGAGCATGCCGGGAGAGCAAACAGCGGTTTAATAGAGCTGTAAATGAGGTATTCTTGAATGAACGTGGAAAGCGAAACAGTAAAGGTGTAGCCACCCAATGTACCGAAGACGATATAGAGGTTGGACAAAGGGTGCATGACCTCGAGTCAGACGTTGAGACAGAGGTGGAGGACCCAATACCCTTGGATCTTTCCAGTAGTAGCTTTGGGAGAGACCAAGCAAACGATCCACTGTTGCAGGTCGCTAGAAGCAGGGTAGTAGAGGTGAATGGGGTGACTGTGCAGGGTAGCACCAAAGGTACCTACCCATATTTCCTCCTTAAGAATGATCTCCTTTATAGGGTAACTTCAGATGAAGGCCAAGAGATTGAGCAGCTGGTTGTTCCTTCCTCATATACTCGGAAGGTGCTTAATTTTTCCCACTCTCACCTCCTGGGGGGACACTTGGGGGTAGACAAGACTCAGGAAAGGGTGCTCAGAAGGTTCTTTTGGCCAGGAGTATATGAGGAGATTAAAAGGTACTGCGCTTCTTGCCCGGAATGTCAATTGTCATCCCCGAGACCCAGTTTAAGGGCCCCACTCATACCTCTCCCTGTTATCGATGTGCCCTTTGAGAGGATTGGCATGGACCTGGTAGGTCCGCTGGACAAAACTTCTCGGGGGCACCAATATATTCTGGTACTCCTGGATTACGCCACCAGATATCCTGAGGCCGTTCCCTTGCGCAAGGCCAACGCCAAAACCATAGCGAAGGAGTTGATTCAGGTATTCTCGCGAGTTGGCATACCCAAGGAAATCCTGACCGATCAAGGGACGCCGTTTGTCTCTCGGGTGATGAAAGAGTTGTGTCAGTTGCTTAACATTCACCCTTTGCGAACCTCAGTCTACCACCCACAGACAGACGGGCTGGTGGAACGATTCAATCGTACCCTGAAGGGGATGTTAAAAAAGGTAGTCAGTCGAGATGGGAAAGACTGGGACCTGCTGCTTCCGTATTTGCTATTTGCGGTCCGTGAAATTCCCCAAAGTTCAACGGGCTTCTCCCCGTTTGAACTTTTGTATGGGAGGCACCCACGAGGCATACTAGATGTGTTGAAAGAGACTTGGGAGGAACAAGGTGTCCCTGGGGTCAGTACTGTACAGCACGTGGAACAAATCCAGGAGCGTATATCCCGGATTGTTCCCCTCGTTCGCCACCACATGGAACTGGCTCAGAGTACTCAGAAGCTCCACTATGACCAGAGGGCCGTGGTGAGAGAATTCAAAGCTGGTGACAGGATAATGGTTCTAGTCCCCACTGCCGAAAGTAAGCTTCTAGCACGTTGGCAAGGACCCTATGAAGTGTTGGATAAGATAAGCCCAGTGAATTATAGGGTCAGTCAACCTGAACGCCGTAAGAAGGAGGCTGTGTTTCATATCAACCTCCTTAAACCCTGGCAGGATAGAGAGGCCTGTACTGTCGCTGTGGGCGATGCGGATTCCCTGTCCACTGGACAGTCTGTTCCAATTTCCCCTGAGTTAACACCCAAGCAAACAGAGGAGGCTATACAGCTGGTCGAGAGGAATGAAGATGTCTTCTCAGCAACACCGGGTAGGACCCAAGAAATTGCCCATGATATCGTTACAGAACATGGGGTCACTGTAAGGGTAAAACCGTACCGGATACCTGAGGCAAAAAGGGACGCTGTGAGGGCGGAAGTAAGAAAAATGCTTGAATTAGGGGTAATAGAAGAATCCCAGAGCAACTGGTCTAGCCCGATCGTCCTAGTACCTAAGCCTGATGGGTCTATCAGGTTCTGTAATGATTTCAGAAAGCTGAACGAGGTATCTAAATTTGATGCATACCCCATGCCTCGGGTGGACGAGTTGGTGGAGAGGCTAGCGAAAGCCAGATACCTCTCTCTCCTAGACCTGACGAAGGGGTATTGGCAGATACCTTTATCCAAGGAAGCGAGAGAGAAAACTGCATTTGCGACACCTGATGGGCTGTTTCATTATAGGATAATGCCTTTTGGCCTCCATGGAGCCCCAGCAACCTTTCAGAGGTTGATGGATAAGCTGCTTAGACCTCATGCCACATATGCCGCCGCGTATCTGGATGACGTCATCATCCACAGTTCCGACTGGGAAACGCATCTGATGAAATTGCAGGCAGTTTTGGACACATTTAGAAGAGCTGGGCTGACAGCAAATCCCCCTAAATGCACTATTGGTATGACTGAAGCCAGGTATTTAGGTTATGTGGTTGGTAGGGGAGTGGTAAAGCCCCAACTTAACAAAATAGGTGCCATACAACACTGGCCCAGGCCTCTGAGAAAGAAGCAGGTGAGAGCCTTTTTAGGGATCGTGGGCTATTACCGAAGGTTTATCCCCCATTTTGCCACAAGGGCTGCTCCCCTCACTGATCTTACGCGAGCGAAGAGTCCAGACATGGTACGCTGGGACAGCAAGGCGGAGGAATCTTTTGTTGACTCAACCTGTGCTCATAGCGCCAGACTTTACCAAAGAGTTTTTCCTCCAGACTGATGCCTCTGCGGTTGGGTTGGGTGCTGTGCTGTCCCAGTTTGTTGACGATGAGGAGCACCCCGTTCTTTATCTGAGCAGGAAGCTGTTGCCCAGGGAGCAGCGCTATGCCACGATAGAAAAGGAGTGCTTAGCGATAAAGTGGGCTGTGGAAGCCTTACGGTATCATTTGTTGGGCAGGCGATTCACCCTTGTCACTGACCATGCCCCGTTGAAATGGATGCATACCAACCGGGACCGGAACTCGAGAATCACAAGGTGGTTTTTATCCTTGCAGCCGTTTAGTTTTGTGGTGAGACACCGTGCAGGTCTCCTTCATGGCAATGCCGATGCTTTGTCTAGGGCTCACGGCCTTACGGCGGAGGCCGCTTCCCACTCCTGTGTTAAGCTGGGGGGTGGGATGTGTAACAGGGTCCTGGGCCCTGTTTATTCTAACCATGTCCTGGACCATGTTTTTGTGAGCCAGAGGCTCCAAAGGGCAGTATATCCCTGGTAGGAAGGGTTAACACCCTTCCAGCTAGCACACCTGTAGGCGTTTCCTCTTGGGTCTTCTTAGCAGGACTGAGAGGAGAGGATCGACCTCTCAGTAGCAATCCACCCTGGGAGAGAGAGGTGGTAACTTCGCTGTACTCTGCAGGAAAGAGACTGGTGAGAATCTCTCATGCGTGATTTACTTTGTTTGTTTTGTACTGGGCCCGGGTAGCTGGCCCAGTAACCGGTAGTAAGGGCACTACGGAAAAGAGGTAGGCTCCTGACAGGAGTAGGCCGATTGTTTTGTTTAGTTTTGTTTGTGCATAAACGGGGAAGCCTCCCCAACTGCTGAAAAAGACTGTGTTATACTTTATAATAAAAGTACACCTGAGCCGCAATCTCCTGCTGTCCGGGCCATATTTTGAGCGACCTACCACAGTAGAATAAAAATACAAGTTACGGGACCAAGTGTTGATTGTATAAATAAATATACAGCTTTCTACAAAAGCAATTCGCCTGTATTTTCTTTTGTATCCTGCCGTGAAAAGTATACATCAATATCGTCAGGGCCGGCGCTAACGTAAGGCGGCACAGGCGGCCGCCTTACTGTCTGGCGTCCTGCCAGTGTGAGGGGCGCCGGCCCGGGGCGGAATCGGATGACCGAGCCGAGGACCCGAGGTGCGTTCGGATCAGAATGGGAGCAGGTGCAGCCTCCGAGCATGGCCATTGGCCGCTCGCCTGGGATGGGAGGGGAGTGGGGACAATGAGAGGGAGGGGACAAGCACCACGTGGTTCCCTTGCTTCCCGAATCCAATCACAGGCGAGCGGGAAAGCTGCGTGCACGTGTGCATCACATGCCCAGCGCCAGCGGCCGCTCGCAGTCGCCTCGACACGTGACGTCACGTGTCACACGAGTCGGAGTAGCCGCTTACATTACAGACGCAGTGCGGTGCCTAGCTAAGCTTGTTGCTAAACTTGCTTGCTACTAAAAAAAAACTACTACCCTGTCCCTGGTCTGGTCTCTCTCACTCCCTGACTGCCTGAGAGTGGACTGAGTAGAAGAACGCCAGCGGGCGACGGGGCCTGGCAGGCTGAGGCAGCAGACAGCAGCCAGTGAGCTGAGCAGTGCTGTGCGCACTGTCACAGTCAGCAGAGCAGAGAGGTAAGACTCGCTGGGGGAAAATTTATACCATACACATGAGCTGGGGGCCGCAAAATATATACCCATATGAGCTGGGGGCCGCAAAATATATACCCATATGAGCTGGGGGCTGCAAATATACCCATATAAATATGAGCTGGGGCTGCAAATATACCCATATAAATATGAGCTGAGGCAATATATACCCATATGAGCTGGGGGCCGCAAATATATACCCATATATGAGCTGGGCCTGCAAATATACCCATATAAATATGAGCTGAGGCAATATATACCCATATGAGCTGGGGGCCGCAAATATATACCCATATATGAGCTGGGCCTGCAAATATACCCATATAAATATGAGCTGGGGCAAATATACCCATATGTGAGCTGGGGCCGCAAATATACCCATATATGGGCATGATCTGAGGTCTATTATATATATATGTGGGCATGATCTGAGGTCTATATATCTCTAGGCATGATCTGAGGTCTATATATGTATCTGTGGGCATGATCTGGTCTGTATATATGTATCTGGGCTTGATGCTATTCGGATTAAATTGGCAGTAATTTATGTATTTTATTCAATAGACATTTTCTAGATGGACGTAACGTATCAGTGCGGTCGGGCGGCTGATATAAGTGTAGACCTTGCCTATAAACATGCGCTTTATGAAAATAAAGTTTACTCTCTGCGTGACGACACCGAACACTCGCGATAGAGATTATTATGCATCTCTATCCTGATTGGCTTGACATGACACGGATGGGGGGGGGGGCACCAAAACACACCTTCGCCTGACTAGGCAAAAAAGCTTGCACCGGCCCTGAATATCGTTGGAAGAGACCCAGAAACAGGAATTATTTCGGTGCCTCCTTGCACAATGTAGAGTATGTGCGGGAAATGTGTCAGTAAGTGATGGGAATCCCTTCTTGATTAATGGGTTTCCATCTTTTTCTACATACTACAGGGGCAGCAGATTTCATGCACTTTTCATCAGTTATTGTCGGATATAATCTCTGCACGTGACTACAACACGTTATATATTGGATTTATCAGCCAAGCCTCCAATATATCAGGGATTATTATTTCATAAGAAATTTATACGAGACACAAATATCAATCGTTTATATTTCCTAGGAATTCTAAATTCTTTTAATTGTCTGTTTTGTTTTTGAAGAATACAATAATCGGATAAAAACATATATTTATTACGTATACAAAAAGTTTCAAATCTCATATCATAAACAAAAATTTATAAACCACAATCCATCAGCATATAAAAACTAGCTTCACAATATATATCTCCGGTTAGTAACTGCATATATGATTAATATCATTTACCTTATCAGTTAGTAACTAATACACAAATGGTTAAATGGTTAATAAACATTCCTGCTTAATACAACATGCATTTCCCAGCAAACAATGTTTAACCAGCCAGCTCTTATAGAAATATATATATTTCTCTCTCTACTACATGGATCAACAAAAGATGAGCTAATTTAAAAGGATAAGTAATAAAACTTATTTAGTGAATCCTCCCCTGATCTCGAGAATTAACTTCTAATCTTTTGCTTTTTATTTTGTAGTTATATAATTCTTTGCTTATTAATTATAATCACAGTAATTTCCAAATTCAATATATATTGGTATCAATCTTACAACATTTCTTTTTAGGAATAAATCCTTATATCCACTTCTTCATATTTCTATCTGCAGAATAGAAATACTTAGAATTTTTGGAGTTACCCAGTATCTGAGAAATCCAATTTGGATTTTGATAAGTCTGCCTTGGAATGTGTGAAGATTATCAGATAATCAATGCATGTTAGTTAGAGATTTGAGTCAGAGATTTGGTGAGAATCTTGATTGCCTCATGTCTTGGGATCTGTCTGCATCGTGGTGTGAGTCTGAGTGTTGGAAACTTGGACTCTCAGAGGGTCATGTGTAATGCATTTCGATGTGAGTCTCTGAATGCTGGAATCTCGACTGATTTGCAACCAACATTGCCGCTTATTATAGTCAATTTGACGTCACTAGCAATATTATTGGTACATCAAATCTATTTACTATCCTCTAGAGGGCAGTATTGCACTTAATTAATTCCACTATTTCTTTTTAATATTCTTATCTCGGGTCAAAGTTCAATCTGACGTAACAAAGAACCTCTCTCTGTCACTAGACACTGTGTCTCTATCTGTCATACCTAATTTATATCCCTACTCCCTTTTAAAATTACTATCAGCTGAATTCTTTTCTGGTTAACTCAACAGAATCTATTTAGTAATTTTTTATTATTTACCAATTATATACTTTCTACAATATTTATTGGAGTATACATATTTCCTACTGTAAATATAATAAAATATACCTTGATTATAAACATATATTTTGTGAATATAAATCTATATTACAGAGATATTAACTCTTATTCCTATACCCAAAAGACAAAATATCTTTTGTTTTAAAAACTTAAGACAAACCAATAAATTTAATTATGACACGTCTTAGCACTTAACTCTAGCATTATCACACAAAAACATTCTAGGTTCCTTCATGTCTGGCACTTCTTTAAAAATATAAAAGACTTCACCCAGGAATGAACTCTGTAAAAAAAAAAAAAAATCTTGTTCATTTCTAAACCTAGAGAAAATTGAAAGAAAAAAAACTGTCTTTAAAAACAAAATGGCTACAGACATCCATTTTAATTTTTCCTTTCTGTAATCTACCCGACATTCTAGCGGCGCATTGTCACCTGTCTATATCCGTGGAAATAAGATTCAGATAACTCTATCAAGATTTTAACAACACCTGACTTGTAACTAAATGGAGATTTGGTTAGAAGCTATGATCATATATCGTGTAAGCTGCCACAATGTCAGTGTACTCCACCATGGCAGGTCCTACAGTATGCCAACCCAATGACTGCTCTCTTGTGGTATACCCACTTTGTGTGTGTGTCAGTGTCAAGCTTGCAGAACCCAGATCATACAGATTATTTGGAACAAAGCTCCACAACAGGACATTTGCATTGCTCAACTTTGCTTTCCTTTCATAGCGCTGTGATTTGAGGACACCGTCCACAGCCCTTTTATGTTAGTATTTGGTAATATTCTGTTGCGCAGTTGTCGTCAAAGTGTTCAGAGATTGAGATCTCTCTATCTCACGAGTGTAGCAGTCTTTAGTGATACTTTTTTTTTTTTTTTTTATTGGACTAATATTACATTTAAAAGACAAGCTTTCGAGAGTGTAACCTCTCTTCCTCAGGTCTGGACGCTATACTGAGCAAGATCATATAATTGAACATTAAGAAATTAAGGAGCACACGGGTGGAGGAGGATAGATCTCGTAAACTGGTCAAAATGGGAAAATAAACACATGAGATCTTGGACCCATAAAACAACAGTGATAAGATTATTTATATAGATGTATATATAATTTTACATTTTTTTTTTTTCTTTTCTGCATTTAATAGTTGGATGCTGATAATTATGAGACGGATCCCGCGCTGGCCAAGATCCGCAAAGAAAACAACTACACGTGGATGGATATAATCAATATACATAAAGACACACTGCCCAACTATGAAGAGAAGGTAAAGCGCCATATTTACGTTCTCACTGGTATCCCTCAGCCGTCAAGCACCCCCCCCCCCATTGTGCCACTGCACAGGAAACTACATTATGCCTATGTGTGAAAATGTCCTAAACCCTCACAAATGTGTTATAAAATGAAGATCTTATTCTTTATGTATAGAGAATAAGCGAATCGGGTTGAGCTATGGGAACCCCTTCTCTGCACAGCGTTACTCTTCCTTGGGACAGTGCTATACCCCAGGCACAGGTTCCAAAAATATAAGCAGCGCTGCGGGTGTGCTATGTATGATCTTTATTTAGGATGGAGGTGACGTCAAGGTGACGTTTAGGCCCATAAGGCTTAACCATGCTGAAATGTCTCCATGATTCTTATCTCCTTCCTAAAGATCTATGCAAACCTCTCCTCTCCTTAGAATTTACTTTATATGAATGAAGTGTATATACACATTTTATATTTTGAGGGGATGGGGGGTGTTTTCTTAAATTGGAGTTATTCCTGCTGATTTCCCCTCGTTTAGAGAATTGCTTCAGGCTTGTTCCTGCGAGTCCTGTCACAGAAAGCTCTGCCTTTTTATACTCTGGGTAACGTAGATGTTTTTTGTGCAGCTGAAGATCTTCTATGAGGAGCATTTGCATCTCGACGATGAAATCCGTTACATCCTGGAAGGGAGCGGATATTTTGATGTACGGGGCAAAGATGAACGCTGGATCCGGATTTCCATGCAGAAAGGAGACCTGATTACCTTGCCGGCCGGAATCTATCACCGCTTCACGCTGGACGAAAATGTCAGTATATGTTTTAATAATTCTCTATGAAGGCCCGTGCAAGACGAACGCAGTGATCACGTCTGTGTTGCCGCACAGTTTAACGTCCGTCGTAGCATGGAATCCTGAGCAATAGAGACCCACACACTAAGTGCGTCTGCTCCGAACTGCGCACGCACAACGCACGTGGCAAACAGCTAACACGGACGCGCAGAGTGCGCCATGTCCGCGTAGCGTTCTGTGTGAGATGCCAGATGCAGCGCATTTGCAACGTCCAGCACCTTGACGCACACAATGGCTTTTCATATCCTTTGTCATATTAATTTTGTTTCCCATATTTCCCTATCAGAACCTCCGTCCGTTGTGCACGCATGTAGAGTGCGCTCTGACTGCGTTGTTTGTCTAACTTTATCAAGCGATTTAGGTACTGTGGGGGGGGAGAAACGGGAAAATTCTTGTCTTTTTAATTATTTTTTTACATGTTAGGAGCAAGATGTCCCTGAACTCTTACCTGTGCTCTCTGGTTCTGCTGTTCACTGCAGTGCATTTGGGTGAAGAGGGACAAAACCACAGACTAGTCTTGTGTGTGTATATAGGAATAACTTGCTAAAGGTGGGAAATGATAGCTGTAAATCAAGCTGGTTTGTCCATGCTGAAAGTGGTTTAAAGTTGTTAAACACAAACTTTTTTTTACTTTTAACCGCTTCACCACTGATCATTTTTACACAAACAGTGGCAGCCGCCAGATATTGTGTTAACATGCGCTGGAGCTATGCTGTGTCATTGCAAAGGAGTTCCGTTTGCAATTGGGCTCCAAAGGTTTTAGCATGTCAGACATGACACCTGAAGTGCTACAATAGTTCTTACAAGTAGATATCACTGAGATTCACTTGCCACGGCAGAGTCTGAGCTGCAATCACACTTTGTGGCCAGCAGGTGGCGAGATCTGCCAGTCAAAATGGGACTAGTAAAGAAAATCCTGCATTAACTACACTGCTCAAAAAAATAAAAAACACATAAGACATCCTAGAGCTGAAGGAATGAAATAATATTCTTAAATACTGTGGTCATTACATTGTGTGATTTTGTTGTCAGCACATTCAACTAACATTATCAATGGAAATCAAACTGAGCAACCCATGGAGGTCTGGATTTGGAGTTACACTCAAAATTAAAGTGGAAAACAACACTACAGGCTGATCTAACTTTGTAATGTCCTTCAACCAAGTCAAAATGAGGCTCAGTAGTGTGTGTGTGGCCTCCACGTGCCTGTATGACCACCCTACAACGCCTGGGCATGCTCCTGATGAGGTGGCGGATGGTTTCCTGAGGGATCTCCTCCCACACCTGGACTAAAGCATCCCCCAACTCCTGGACAGTCTGTAGTGCAACGTGGCGTTGATGGATGGAGCGAGACATGATGTCCCAGATGTGCTCAATTGGGTTCAGGTCTGGGGAACGGGCGGGCCAGTCCATAGCATCAATGCCTTTGTCTTGCAGGAACTGCTGACCCACTCCAGCCACATGAGGTCTAGCATTGTCTCGCATTAGGAGGAACCCAGGGCCAACCGCACCAGCATATATGTTCTCACAAGGGGTCTGAGGATCTCATCTCGGTACCTAATGGCAGTCAGGCTACCTGTGGCGAGCAAATGGAGGGCTGTGCGGCCCCCTAAAGAAATGCCACCCACACCATTACTGACCTACTGCCAAACCGGTCATGCTAGAGAATGTTGCAGGCAGCAGAAAGTTCTCCACGGCTTCTCCAGACCCTGACACGTCTGTCACACATGTGTTCAGTGTGAACCTGCTTTCATCTGTGATGCACAGGGCGCCAGTGGCGAAGCTGCCAAACGTGATGCACAGTGTTGGACTGTATGCACAACCCCCACCTGTGGATGTCCGGGCCCTCATACCACCCTCATGGAGTCTGTTTCTGACCGTTTGAGCAGCCACATGCACATTTGTGGCCCGCTGGAGGTCATTTTGCAGGGCTCTGGCAGTGCTCCTGTCCCTCCTTGTACAAAGGCGGAGGTAGCTGTCCTGCTGTTGGGTTGTTGCCCTCCTACGGCCTCCTCCACGTCTCCTGATGTACTGGCCTGTCTCCTGGTAGCACCTCCATGCTCTGGACACTACGCTGACAGACACCACAAACCTTCTTGCCACAGCTCGCAGTGATGTGCCATCCTGGATGAGCTGCACTACCTGAGCCACTTGTGTGGGTTGTAGACTCCGTCTCATGCTACCACTACAGTGACAGCACCGCCAGCATTCAAAAGTGACCAAACCATCAGCCAGAAAGCATAGGAACTGAGAAGTGGTCTGTGGTCACCACCTGCAGAACCACTCCTTTATTGGGGATGTCTTGCTACCTGCCTATGCTTCCCACATGTTGTCTATTCCATTTGCACAACAGCATGTGACTTGATTGTCAGTGTTGCTACCTAAGTGGACAGTTTGATTTCACAGACGTGCGATTGACTTGGAGTTACATTGTGTTGTTTAAGTGTTCCCTTTTGAGACTATTCCCACTTAATTAAAATAAATGATTAATAATTAATGAACAAAAAAAAAAACAACAAAATTGACAGGTAAGTGGCAGGAAAAGGTTTAAGGATGGCTTAGGTCCCAACGGGACACTAACAAAACCAATGGCACGTGTGTTCCTTCCCAGAAAGGCAAAACTGAAATGCCAGGTAAGTCTCATCTGCTTGAGATACAGTAACCTACAGCGTGCCACTCGAACAAAAAAAGGACCACCCCTTCAACAGTCCAACATAATCAATGCAAATGTATAAACTCGAAAGCACACCATAAAATAAAG
Organism: Leptobrachium leishanense; assembly: GCA_009667805.1. Taxonomy (NCBI): domain Eukaryota; kingdom Metazoa; phylum Chordata; class Amphibia; order Anura; family Megophryidae; genus Leptobrachium; species Leptobrachium leishanense. The sequence goes on along the minus strand of RXON01004339.1, from coordinate 57,362 downwards.
CAAACTTTATTGAAAAACAACACAAATGCCCAACAATAATCAGAAGAAAAAAATAACACATTTCATGTACATCGGGGAACAAAAAAAATCAACCAATATATTTGAGCACATTAAAACAAACTTCACACAGAAAATCTGTATATATCAGCCCACCAAGGCCACACCTGGCTAAATCAACGCAGAAATCCACACAAATTTAGATGAATGTGTCAATCAGCAGAACACAAAGCATGGATCAAACCATGTTGTACAATATACCATACTACAACAACAAAGCAATAGATGACAAAATAACCAGGGGACCCCTACAGGAGAGCAGCTAACCCGATGTTTCGGTCAAAGACCTTTTATAAAGGGTATACACAAGTCTCGTGGCAGCCAGTCATGATTACACTATTCCCTAATAAATGAATAGGGATTACCCAGATAATTGGAATTCTAACACACCTGACCAGGGTTTATTACATATTCCAAGGGTGACAGTCATCCTGGCACATGGCATTTAGATTGCTTCCCATGAAAGACACTGAGGCATCCGACGTCTTGCTCAAGAAGTTGCCCGTTAAATGCAGTCTAATCGATTTTCTGGCAGATCTCAGCAGCTGGTCTTTAGAGACGATCCTTACCTAGGCTAGAGCTCCTATATCTAGTCATGTTTATGCTGAGATAACCTGACCTGACTGGACTCTGGTGCTGCGACCACTTTTACACAGGGCTTTCAATCTCTGGCCACCTTGATGTTTCTGAACTTCAACCCCCTTGATTCCCCTGTCCTTTTATTGCAGAGTTTGAGATCCCTGCTCTAACTATTTTTTTATTTTTCCTCCCATCTTTAGAATTATGTCAAAGCGATGAGGCTGTTTGTAGGGAAACCTGTCTGGACGCCGTACAACCGCCCGGCCGACAACTATGAAGCTCGAACAAAGTATCTGCAGTCTTTGGAACAGAATGCTTGATTTTATTTTAAATTTTTTTATCTTTATGTAATGAAGAAAAGAACTGATAATACTTTTGGTTCGAAATTGCTTATAATTGTGTCACGCGGAAGGATCTATGCATCTGAAGAATGCCGCTATGCCAACTTATTGCAGAAACCTCTTGCGGTGTCAAACTTGACAAGTAAAATCAATCCTCTTCCTGCTAGCGAAAATGAGGGGATTGCTTTTTTTTTTTTTCTCTCCCCCTATTAAAAAACTCTGGGTGAGGTAGCGGACTGGTAATTCATCATTGCTAACTTGAAAGTATCCGCACTGTAGGACAGGACATGGACTTCTCTATGTATTTTACAGAGGTTTCATTTTTCCAGTAGCATTTTACCATGGGGTGGCAGCTTCCAGGGGCTAATGTCACGTCCGCTCCATCGCGTGCATTGTAATACAATATTTGGGTCTTCGAGCGCCATAAAATGCTTTGCGTTTAATGCAGGGGGCAGCAGCCTCGGCCCTCTTACGGCCAAATTACAATATTCGCGCAAATGTTTGCGCAAAAAACCATTAACGCGAGGGGTAAAACCCTTTGCGCTGAACGCCGTATTACATTGTCAGCGCAACAAACACACATAATTGTCTACTGCAGGTGAACCTGCATGAGCGTACTGTACTGCGCGTGTCCTATACTTAACATTGTGAGCGCAAACGCCAATGTGCGCTGGTATGCGGATGGTATTACAATCTATGCGCAGTTTGTAACGCACAGCCTTTGCGCGCATAATTTTAGCAAATCCTAAAAGCTGGTGTTAATCGCAAATTCTATCAACCTGGCCGAAACCAAATACGCAGCAAAGTATAGTTACACATTCTACACATAACAAACCAATAAAATGGAGAAGTTGTGTGTGCGTGTATTATTGCTGCAGCATATATGCTCAGATTGACTTTGACAGGCGCAATTTCTTAACGTGAGACAATTGTAGTTCTTAATTCTCATTGGCTGAATCGCGTGAAAAACAGTCCGCACACTGATTTCTGCGTGCAACGTTACTGCGTGCGGCGCATTTGTGCGTGTCCGTTTTACGCGCGTTAATGCTCGACGGATGAAAAAATGCTTGAGGACTGTAATTCCAGCGGTGATTTACATGCGTTAACGCATGGCGCACAAATTCACGTGTTGCGCGAGCGTTTTGCGTGAAGAATGTAATTTGGCCCTTAATGTTTTGTAACTATATTAATCTCTGTCAAACCTAATGAATAGCTGAGCATCATGGGAGATGTAGTTTCAGAAAACATGGAGGCATCTCTGCCTTAATGTTTTGTAGTAGAGCAGAGAAAGATGGGTTGGGGTATTTCATCATTCAGAAAGGGTACGTTTTCCATAGTGCCATCAGTCTATATTCCTCCCGCAATTCCTTGTAGGAACCTGAGGCCTTTTACAGTGATCGTCCCCCCCCCCCCCCGAAACCATTTTCTTCTACATGCATGACACAAACAGGCATTTCACCTACACGCGGTATAGCCTCCTGCCAAACTTCGGTGTGATTAGAGGGGGTCCCCCCCGTGCATCCTGACATAGGATAATAATTCATATCTGCGGGAGCGACTTCTGCTTTACAGGAACGGATAACATGCTTTCAGTTAATGAGTGTTTGATTTTTTTTTTTTTTTAAGTTGCATTTGAATTACATTTTATTTGCTAGTAATAAGTGTAGGAACTCTGATCCTTTAAATCATAAGACTGCAAATCTAAACATCCCTCAGGAATTAAAAAATGTGCCTTTTTACTTATTTTATTTTAAATGCTGGAATGTGCGTTACTTTTTTTTTTTATAAACTAAATGATGCATTAAAAGAGTAAAACTCCCCCCTTTCTGATGGAATTAAACTGGAGGGGAATAAAACTATATATATTTTTTGTTCCTAGTCAGGGTGCTTTGGGCACAGAGATCCTGCCTGCGGAGTCTGGAAAGCTCCAAAGTGTGTGTCTCAATGTCCAGTCATATGACTGGTCACTTGTCACCCGGCCTCCATATCAATCCAAGAGGGGCGTTCAATACCTCAGCTGCTGCAAGTGCTAAGTTAGCAGCTTGCCATTGAACGCCGTTCTGCCGCTCAGCACTGCTAACTTAGCACTTGCAGCGACCCGAGGAGATGCTGCGAGTAGCTGAGTGTGACGTAGTAAAGATGGCCGCCGCCATGAAGCAAGTAACAATTCCATACAGCAAGATGGCCGCCGCCATGAAGCAAGTAACAATTCCATACGGCAATCTTAATTTTGAAGTTTTTGTTCACCAAAGCACAAAATATTTATTATTTACCCATGCACATAGACATATATTACAGCTCAATTATATATTTTTTTCAGAAGTAAACCTAACGTTTATTCAATAAAAACTATCATTTGTGGTGTGTGCATACAAAACGGAAATGTGCTGACTGCTTTCCTTTATCATATATACCTCAACTGTTGTCCGAGTCATAAGAAAAACAATCTGAATATTTCATTAATAAATCGTTGGCCATTTTACTTCGAAATTCGCATCCAAAGCATTCAATGACACTGCTGCAGCAAACTGAATTGCTGCACTGCAGCAATTCAGCAGCTGCTGAGGTATTGAACGGGGCTCTGATCTTACATATGGAGAGTGGGCCCTCCCGGTGTCCTTACTGAAGTTCCATAAGTGTAAAACCAGCTGCTTTCCAAATGTTCCTGGGGTGTCGATGTGTACCCCAACTAGCAACTCATGAAGTGCATCACCTACAATTTTTGTGTGTGTTAGAGATGGATTAATGAGAGTTGTGATCCAAAACCTCTCCTGGTCTGCAGAGTGACACCCCCTGATTTAAAGGTTTAGTAATGTCTGTAATAGTTTTAAATGTCTACAAATTTAATTATATTCGCTGGTATAAAACAATGTATTCTGGAACACTAACGTTGAAATCGATGCTAATCTATGACTATCAGATATAACAGCCGCTGCTCGGGGATAATATTGCCGTGAATCCTGTAACGAGAAAGATTGCAATAAATTTTTATGTGGACAAAACTTCTGCTTCATAAAGGAGTATAATTTTGTGTGGTATACATCAATATGTATGTGTGTGTGTGTGTGTGTATATATATACACTGCTCAAAAAAATAAAGGGAACACTTAAACAACACAATGTAACTCCAATTCAATCACACGTCTGTGAAATCAAACTGTCCACTTAGGTAGCAACACTGATTGACAATTGGGGGATGCTTTAGTCCAGGTGTGGGAGGAGATCCCTCAGGAGACCATCCGCCACCTCATCAGGAGCATGCCCAGGAGTTGTAGGGAGGTCATACAGGCACGTAGAGGCCACACACACTACTGAGCCTCATTTTGACTTGTTTGAAGGACATTACATCAAAGTTGGATCAGCCTGTAGTGTTTTTTTCCACTTTAATTTTGAGTGTAACTCCAAATCCAGACCTCCATGGGTTGCTCAGTTTGATTTCCATTGATAATGTTTGTGTGATTTTGTTGTCAGCACATTCAACTATGTAATGACCACAGTATTTAATAAGAGTATTTCATTCATTCAGATCTAGGATGTCTTATGTTTGTGTTCCCTTTATTTTTTTTGAGCAGTGTATATGTGTTATACCGTATTAGGTACACTTTGCGGTTACAGATTTAGACCCCTTTTGTCCTCAGAACTGCCTTAATTCTTCGTGGCATAGATTCCACACGGTGTTGGAAAGATTTTGGTCCATATTGACATGATAGCGCCAAGCAGTTGCGGCAGATTTGTCGGCTGCAGATCCATGATGCGAATCTCCCGTTCCACCACATCCCAAAGGTGCTCTATTGGATTGCGATCTGGTGACTGTGGAGGCCATTGGAGTACAGTGAATGCAATGTCATGTTCAAGAAACCAGTTTGAGATGATTTGAGCTTCGTGATATGGTGCATTATCCTGCTGGAAGTAGCCATCAGAAGATACAGGGTACACTGTGGTCATAAAGGGGTGGACATAGTCAGCAACAATACCCAGGCAGGCCATGGCATTTAAACAATGCTCAATTGGTACCAAGGAGCCCAAAGTGTGGCAAAAAAAAAATATACCCCATTCCATTACAGAACCACCACCAGCCTGAACCATTGGAACAAGGCAGAATGGATCCATGCCTTCATTTTGTTTAACCCTTTCACTGCGGGTGACGTGTGGGGAACGTCCTCATTGACTTCCTCTATATGAGGACGTTCCCCACACGTCACCCGCAAGGGGGAGCCCTGGGAGAGATACCTCTCTCCGGGGGACCCGCAGCGTTCTGACTTCAGGGAAGTGAGATGCTGAATTTAAGCCCCTACCTACGTCGATGACATCATCGCGCATGGCATTTTCAGGCGACCCCCCCCCCCCCCCGGCATCAGTGTTTCCCAAACCTGTCCTCGGGACCCTCAACCAGGCCAGATTTTGCAGATCACCTTGGGGAAAACCAGACGGAATCCTGCAATCACTGAGCAGCAAATCACCTGTGCTGTGCTTCACATATCTGGCAAACCTGGCGCGGCAGAGGGTCCGGAGGACAGGGTTGGGAAACACTTCTGTAGATCATTAAAAACTCAAATTTTATTGCATTTTTTGTTCTAAAATACAGGCAGAGCATGAGGTCTACATATAATAATGATATTATATATTGTTCTATCCGGCAGACATAATATATGTCTGGGTCGTATAATAAAAATGTGGCTTCAAATCGCGTTTAAACATGCGAGCAAAAGCGGTAAAAATGAGCTCAGCACACAGGCGTGAAATGGCTCAGCAGAGAAGGGGTTAAGTCAAATTCTGACCCTACCATCTAAATGTCACAGCTGAAATCTAGACTCATCAGACCAGGGAACTTTTTCCAATCTTCTGTTGTCCAATTTTTGGTGAGCCTCAGTTTCCTGTTCTTGGCTGACAGGAGTGGCACCCAGTGTGGTCTGCTGCTGCTGTAGCCCATCTGCTTCAAGGTTTGTGCGTTCAGAGATGGTATTCTGCAAACCTTGGTTGTAACGAGTGGTTATTTGAGTTACTGTTGCGTTTCTATCATCTCGGAGCGGTCTGCCCATTCTCCTCTGATATCAATAAGGTATTTTCGTCCACACAGCTGCCGCTCACTGGATATTTTCTCTTTTTCGGACCATTCTCTGTAAACTCTAGAGATGGTTGTGCATGAAAATCCCAGATGATCAGCAGTTTTTGAAATACTCAGTCCAGCCCGTCTGGCACCAACAACCATGCCACGTTCAAAGTCACTTAAATCCCCTTTCTTCCCCATTCTGATGCTCGGTTTGAACTTCAAGTCGTCTTCACCGCGTCTAGATGCCTAAATGCATTGAGTTGCTGCCATGTGATTGGCTGATTAGCATTTTGTGTTAACAAGAAATTCAACATAGATTTATATATATTTAAAAAATGGTTAACCTTAAGTTTATGGGGACACCCCAAAAAGACCTCCTAGTGCTCCCTATGTCAGTATGGGACCTGGCCCTGGGTGAAAATGCCAAAATATTTTAGAACGGCTTTCCCTTTAGTGTAACCTTGGGGCTCAGCATTGACATTTGAGTTGATTTTCTAATCTTTCTAAACATTGGGTACCATTCTTTAAGATCAGAATAGGGAGCTCGACTTGAATACGTTGCATTGTCCCACTGCTCTATCGATTCATCTATTCCCAGACCACCGAACTGCACTGAAATTTTGGCAAAATTACCTGATTTTCAGTGTTTCAATTTGAAAGGTTTAAATAAGCAAATCCAATAGGTTTCATAGTAAATCTAATCGTATAATTTTTTTTTTTTTTTTACCGTTTTTTAAACAGACCTTTTTATTATTTGGATGCTTTTTTGATTGATTTAAGCCCCTATAAGGAGAATAGGAGACTTTTTTTTTTACGTCGGTGGAATCTCCTGATGCAATTTCGTTGGATTTTTCTTTTCTTCATTCCCTTAGATTCAAGTGTTAACAGCAGCTTTTGAGAGTTCGTATTTTTTCTTAATGCTGGCTCTGGAGGAGAAAGAACGAGCTATTGCTATGAAACAAAGTGCAATCATGTCTTGTCTCTAGAACTGGGGAAAGCAGTTTTGGATCCCGGATCAGAATACCATACCAGCAAGTGTCCTTGGGCAAGACACCACATGATATTCAACCCCCACTGAAATTGAGTGTTTTGGCTAGTTTGACATTGATTTTGATCATTCAGTCATCTTACTTACAATTTAATCAAAGAGGCACGTGTAGGTCAGACAAATATAACATAACATTTATAATGAAATAACCACAAATGTCTTTTCTGTGCTCACATCATTATCAGTTTTATTCAACCCCCAAGTGACATTCAATCTTATAACTGTAAAAGGATGTTGTACTAACAGCTTTTAAACGTGAAGCATAGCTTGACACAAGTGTCTTGCAGCGATCTACAGGTATCTTCGCCCATTCGTCATGGGCAAAAGCCTCCAGTTCAGTCACATTCTTAGGCTTGCGCACTGCAACTGCTTTCTTTAAGTCCCACCAGAGGTTCTCAATCGGATTTAAGTCAGGTGACTGCGATGGCCACTCCAAAATGTTCCAGCCTTTAATCTGCAACCATGCTCTAGTGGACTTGGAGGTATGCTTGGGATCATTGTCCTGTTGAAGGGTCCAACGTCTCCCAAGCCTCAGGTTTGTGACGGACTGCATCACATTGTCATCCAATATCTCCTGGTACTGAAGAGAATTCATGGTACCTTGCACACGCTGAAGCTTCCCTGTACCTGCAGAAGCAAAACAGCCCCAAAGCATGATTGACCCCCCGCTTTGCTTCACAGTAGGCAAGGTTCTTTTCTTCATAGGCCTTGTTCTTCCTCCTCCAAACAACATAGCGTTGATCCATGGGCCCAAACAGTTCTAATTTTGTTTCATCAGTCCACAGAACACTATCCCAAAACTTCTGTGGTTTGTCCACATGACTTTTGGCATACTGCAGTCGACTCTTCTTATTCTTTGGAGACAGCAAGGGGGTGCGCCTGGGAGTTCTGGCATGGAGGCCTTCATTACGCAGTGTGCGCCGTATTGTCTGAGCTGAAACTTCAGTACCCACATCTGACAAATCTTTTCTCAGTTCCTCAGCAGTCACACGGGGACTTTTCTCCACTCTACGCTTCAGGTAGCGCACAGCAGTCGAAGTCAGCATCTTCTTTCTGCCACGACCAGGTAGCGTTTCAACAGTGCCCTTTGCCTTGAATTTGCGAATGATGCTTCCTACGGTCTCTCTTGGTATGTTTAACATCTTTGCAATCTTCTTATAGCCATTGCCCTTCCTGTGAAGAGTAATCACCTCTTCTCTTGTCTTCCTGGACCATTCTCTTGACTTCACCATGTTTGTAACCACACCAGTAAATGTCTAGAAGGAGCTGAGTATCACAGTCATTTTAAAGCTGCCTAATTGGTGCTTATTATGCTTTATTGCTGCTCCGTGACAGCCACAGGTGTTTTCAATACCTGATTGAAAACACTTGAATGAACCTCTGTTCTTCAGAGTGGTAGTCTTTAAGGGATTGAATAATTGTGTCAATGAAGAATTCACAAAAGAAACATTTACTACTGTATTACAAAACCAATTGATGTCATTTTAGTTGCATATGGTTCTTTAAAAAGTCCTTGTAGGATTTCATTCTGAATACAATTACAAATGTACACTAAATTCCCTAAAACCCTTTACAGCATTGGGGGTTGAATAATTTTGAACACAACTGTACTATAGAACCGTGTTTCCCAAACCTGTCCTCAGAACCCTCTAAGGCTGGTGTCAGACAAGCGTTTTTAAGAGCGGAAGGAACATCCGTGAGTGGACGCTCCTACTCTGACGCCCGTCTGGCCAACTCGCTGAGTGCAGTTAGTGCTCAGCCCTGCAAGGCTCGATCCCCCTATGGAGGATCACGCTTTGCAGTCACGACGAACGTGCGTTGTAGCACTTCAAAGGGGAGGCTTGTAGCACAGCCGTTGTTGTGCGCGCAATTCGTATGTGGCCAGCCGGGAGGCATGTCGGTATGGGTGCACATAGGCCAGATTTCCTTGGGGAAATGCAGACTGAATCCTGCAATCACTGAGCAGCAAATCATATCACCTGTGCTGTGCTTCAGATATCCTGCAAACCTGGCCTGTTAGTGGGAGACGAGAACCAGGGTTGGGAAACACTGCTTTTTAGGTGGGGAGATCATGTTGCTATGGGAACTTGCAAAGTACTATGTCATATTTGTTAAGCCATGTCTGGTGTACGAATGTATCACCCCTCTCATTCACATATCTTGTACAGCCCTCCGGAATATGTTGGCTATATACTGAATATAAAAAAATAAAAGAAAAGAGTTATTTCCAAAGCATTACAGCTGACTGATCCCATAAAAGTTTGCTTAGTAATACTTTTAATCTCCATATCTTTTCCGGTTGGTCTTTATCTTTTGGCCGGGTAGCAGGAGTAGCTGCGTTGTTCTCCGTTGTGTTCAGATGAGTCTCCATCGCTGCAGTGAAGATTATAGACCAAAAACTAGGTCATTTCTGTAGTGACGATACCAAAATCGGTGTTAATTGCTTTAATGTCTGATTGCACCATAATCTGAGTTGGATGGAAGTGTTAATGTCTTGGTCTCACTTGGCATTATTTAATGGAGCGGTTAATATGTTTTGATTACACAGATCATGCCATTGCCAGTAATGCCTTAATGGGACACGGGGTAAGAGCTCTGAATTCATCATGAAAAGCAGTCGTAATTTACTGAAATTTTAGGAAAAAAATAAATTGCTCATAATCCAATGGAAAAGGGTGACTTATTTTCTTCTTACTTTTAAGTAATTTAGATGATGACAAAGACAAGAACGGAGAGGCTCGCGATTTTAATCCAACAAAGTGTGGATACCCTGTTAGTTACTTTTGTCTGATGTTCAAGCGATTGGTTATTTAATGGTTAATACGGATGTACGGATGACCTTCTTTAATGTTATTTGGGCTGTGAAGAAGACTCTGCTTATATGGCCTCTCAGCTACAATGATTGTGATCGGAAGCAAGATTCATCGTGCCTGACTTCGTTACCAAGCTCCCTGATCAGCTCCGTTACCCCAGGTCATTCTTCATAACCCCCCCTATGTCTTACCATGGTTGCCGCCATTAGGATCAGGCTCCCTATCCTCCCCCGGGGAACAAGTGTCTTGTGGTATCTGGCAGCAAGACATTAGCAGCAGATCCTTTAATTTGTGGAAGTTGCGAGGTGGGGCCTTCGTGGATTGGATTTGTTGTTCCAGCACATCCCACAAGCTCTCAATCGCATGGAGATCGGGGGAATTTCGAGGCCAAGGCAACACCTTGAAATCTTTGTCATGTTCTTCAAACCATTCCTGAACAGTTTTTGCTGTGTGGCAGGGAGCATTACCCTGCTGAAAGAGGCCACTGCCATCAGGGAACACCAAGGCCATGAAGGGGTGTTTGTGTGGTCTGCAACATTCTCTAGGTAGGTGTTACGTGTCACCTGTGTTCTGGCCCCTTTCTATCACGGGCAGGATGAAGCTTTCAGCAATTTGACCTAAAGTAGATCTTCTGTGTGATCGCAACAGATGGGCTAGCCTTTGCGCCCCATGTGCATCACTTAGCCTTGGGAGTCCGAGATGATGCCGGTTCACTAGTTGTCCTTACATCACTTTTGGTAGGTACTAACCAAGGCATCCCAGGAACACCATACAAGACGTTCCCTTTTGGACAGGCTCTGACCCAGTTGTCTAGCCATCAATATTTGTCGCTTGTCAAAGCCACTCCGATCTCTTCACATTTTTTTTTCCAGCTTTCAACACATGAAATTCAATAAGGGACGGGTCACTTGCTCCTAATATCTCCCACCCCGAGAGGTGCCATTGTGACCATATAATTAATGTTATTCACTTCACCTGTCAGTGGTTTTAATGTTGTGGCTGATCGGGGTATACTTGCTTGTGTCTTTGTAGATTTCTGCTTCCTTGTACTTGTACGACGCTCGCAAATTACAAAAGCGCTTACAGATAAGCACAACTAAAACAATCACAGTTTTCTCCTTCCTATCGTTTAAAGTCAATGCATTTATGACGTATTGGTCCTTAAGGGGTTAAATATCAAAAGCTCGTGTTTTGTCAGTGCAGATAAAAGCAGAAGAATAAGATATACACACACAATACTTCACTGATAAGTATTCCTGATGTTCTCATAATCCAAGGGACGAACCGAATGTGGACATGGAACAGCTTGGCGATTAGGGCCATCAGACCAACCATATTCTTCTGGACAAATGTCACGTCTTCGTGTTGATGAGCAGTGTGTGGAAACAACTGCTGCATTCATAACACAATGACATACACGGAGGCTTTATTAGCGGCCGCAGTAATGATACTTTGTGTATAATTTCACAGATGTCGACCTATTGCCAGCTACTAACAAGTTGGAAAGCAGGAGATGGAGAGCGGCATGTCACCTAAATGAGCGCACTAGAGATGTTTGCTTTGTAGGATTGAGCTTATTCACGCACCGTTATGGTAATAAAATGAACCTACATGCGCAGGTGTGCACTTTCAATACTGAAAACACTTTTTGAGCAGCAGTTATATCAACATTTATATATGCACATAAACAAAGGGGAAATGTGTATGAACGCCATCCTCGCTCTCAGCGTCCATAGCCATCGCGTAACATTATGGCAAGTGGTACAACACAGAAGTACGGCAACACTTAAATCGACACTATAGGCACCATGACTAGTTAATTAAAATGGTCACTGTGAGCAGAGTGTGCCACACCTCCAAACTGGCAATACCTGGGGCAGTGACAGCCTTCCAGAGTGACAGCCTTCAAGGTGGAGGGAAAGAACCTGTCAATCAGCTCCTGTTTCTCTAAAGTAGGTGTTTCTCAACTCCAGTCCTCACTAACAGGCCAGATTTTGCAGAGCACCTTGGGTGAAATGCAGCTGAATCCTGTAATCACTGAGCAGCAAATTATGTCACCTGTGCTTCAAATATCTGTCAAACCTGGCCAGTTAGTGGGTCCTGAGGACTGAAGTTGAGAAACACTGCTCTAGAGGCATTTAAACATCACCAATATCATGCTGGTCATACAGAACATCCTAGGCTAATGTCAGACGAACGCACTCTGCGTGCGTGCATAACGGACGGACGTACGTACTGACGGAAGATACTATAGACCCCAAAGTTCTTTTTTTTTGACGGATGTAGAAAAAAAAAAAAAAGGGAAATATGGGTAACAAAATTAATTATAATTAAGACAAGTACAATCAGCCAGACCAAAAAAACTTCTGAGCGTCAACGTGATGGACGTCGCAAATGCGCTGCGGCTGACGTTGCGTCATTTCGCACACAGGCTGCTACGTGGACGAGGCGCACTCTGCGTGTCCATCATAACGCTTATGTCGAGGCCTAAATGGCGTCCGTTGCCACCTGCGTGGTGCGTGCGCAGTTCAGTGCCCACGTATTTCGTGTGTTGGTCTCTTATTGATCACAATTCCATGCTACGTCGGAAGTTATACTGTGCGGCGACACGGACGGGATGACTACATTCGTCGGACACTAGCCTTAGATGCCAAAAACAAAACAGTTGCTTCTTGATGAAAAATGTTCTGGGCATCATTTTTAACCAATTGTTTCCCACCCCTTGCTCAGACTCAACAAGGCTGGTGTAGGCTTTCTGGTCTTGGTCTAGCATTGACCTCACACAAGGGAGTTTAACTACCCATCATGCGAATGACAGATGGGGAATGCCACAGCCCAAGTCCGCGAAAAAAGCATGCAAGGATCCACACTCACGTCCAGGCACTTCGATCATCCTCTGGGACATCCTGGACCGCCTCTTCTACTCGCAGGAAGCAGTCACTGATGCTCGCAGCACAGCAGATAAGATTGCGGCGGTGATTTCCCCAAATCTGGATGAAAAGTTTGATGAAATTACTGTATAAGACATGGAGATCCAGAAACTTAAGATGCAGGAACAGAGGCACTCGGGTTTAGGAAAGGGTCTACTCTCCCCCCCTGGAAGATGGTGCTGAAATAAACTACCCCTCATTACACCAATCGGCTCCTCATGCTGCCTTGTCCATGTTAAAGATCTTGGAAAAAAAATAAAATCACACATTTCTTTGTTCTGGAGCGCTTTCAAAATCCGTTATGCAGGGACGTATGTTTAAACAAATAAAGGCCTTCACCAAGTTGGCCATTCAAGAGTCCAGGAGAGAGGACAACTACAGATCTCATATTGAGGATTCCACCAGACAAGGCTTCATAAGCAACAGAAGTAGCTGAAGCAAAAGCAGTATGATCAAGTCTTGGCTCAGCATTTTGCTACGCCCAGGCATGATACTTAAAGGGGTTATTCAGAAAGCACCAAAATGTCAGCAAAATTTCAGTGCTTTGTAGTTCGGCGCACTTTGGCGATTCCATTTTGCCGACCCTGCGGTGAATTTACTATTACTTCTCTATGGGACAATTTGGCCGCTGCCAAAGATTGCTGAATTGCGGCGAACTACATCGTATTTTGCTGTCAATTCAGCGAATTGCCAGCTTTCTGAATCAATGAATTGCCCAGGAAATTGCATAGTACGGTGAAATTCACCCTTCTGTGGCGTAACTCATTCTGCCGCTTTGTGCTACAATGTAACTACATGACCCAGCATTGTGACAGGTTAAAAGAGCTAAACTGGCGTCGCTGGAATCTAGACGCACTCTTCACCTTTCCAACCTGGTGTTTAAGAGCTTTTCTGGGAAGCTACCACCCTACCTGAATAGGCTGCTTCCCCCAGCAGTTCCCTCATCCTATAACCTCCGATCCAGGACCAGCACCTTACTTGCAATACCACAATACAAAAAGAAAGTGGCTCGATCCTCATTTTCCTACAGAGCACCACAATTATGGAATAACCTCCCAGACGCCATCAAATCTTCCCCCAGTCTAAAGTCACTCAAGAGCTCCTTACTAACATACCTCAATACGGAATGCACCTGTAAACATGTAACATACGGGGTTATTCAGAGAGGTGAAAACCAGGAGAATGACTGGAGAAGTGAAAATTCTAGGTCAAATTAACCAAACCAGAAAAATTCTCCCATTTATCTCACTTTCCAAATCTGCTATTTTGACCTAGAATTTTCACATTCTCCTGGTTGTCACCTCTCTCTGCATAACCCTGACTGTGACTAGATTACCAGAAATAAATATGTAGGAAATCTGTATATTTGTGGGGTTTAATATCTTGCATTTATTACATTGTATTGTATTTCTGTAATGACTAAAATTTCAATGTTCTTGAACCCAGGACATACTTGAAATCTCAACGTATCCTTCCTGGTAAAATACTTTGCAAATAAGTAAGTTCGGTCCTTTCTGAATAACCCCTTAAATAAATTTTTATCAATGGGGGGGGGGGGACAAACCATGGGAAGTCCTTAGCAATCTTGAGATTTCCGAACACCCTTCCCACAAGACGTGGTAATGGGCGAGTCAGGAGAATAGTGAAACCGCTGATCCATCCCAAATCATCAATTACGTCACAGACCACGTTTTTAAAGTTTACAAGCAGGAACAGGATTGCGCTCTACAGATACAAATGGTTAAATAGGTATGTCCAAATTAACTCCTCCAGTAGAGGGGTTGTTTGATTCACTCAATCTCGCGAGATGAGCTACAAATAGTCTTTAGTCCCAAAAATTGGAGAAAAATAAAAGAACCAGGATTGAACAAATTGATTCCGTGCTGAATGTGACTGAATGCTTCCAACCGAGACTTCTGCCTCTACCCCCACTCCTCTTCGACCTCAAAGGCACCTTGGTGTCTTGAATCATAAAACATCCGGCTTTCGCGCCCAGCACTCCACTTAGACTGCTCGGACAAGGTGACTAATGATTTAGTTGCGGCTTTAGCCAAAGGTCACTTCTCATTGCTTATTGTATTGACCTTTCTGCTGCATTTGGCACTGTTGACCACCCTCTCCGGTTCCTCACGCTGCATCAACTTTGCCTCAGTGGCAACACTCTCTCCTGGATCTCTTTGCTCCTTCAATGGAGCCTCTTCACCCCCAATTCCTCTTTCAATTGGGGAACCTCAAGGCTCTGTTCTGGGTCCCTACTCTTCTTGGTCTATACTGCGTCTCTGGGCATCCTCATTTCTTCCTATGGATTCCAATATCATCTCTATGCTGACGACAGCCAAATCTAATCTCCTTCCTCCTGTGTTGGAATGTGTTACAGCCTGCCTATCGGCTGTCTAAGAGTGAATGAATGATCTACCATTTGCTAAACTCAACCTCTCCAAAACTGAGCTTCTCACCTTCCCTCCCAAAGCTGCCACCCTACCCGAACAGGCTGCTTCCCCAGCAGTTCCCTCATCCTAAAACCTCTGATCCAGGACCTGCACCTTACTTGCAATACCACAATACGAAAAGAAAGTGGCTCGATCCTCATTTTCCTACAGAGCACCGCAATTATGGAATAACCTCCCAGAGGCCATCAAATCTTCCCCCCAGTCTAAAGTCACTCAAGAGCTCCCTATTAACATACCTCAACACAGAATGCACCTGTAAACATGTAACATAATGACTATTTCCTACATATTTATTTTCTGTTAATCTGTATATTTGTGTTAATATCTTGCATTACTTTTGTATTTCTGTACATTCTGTTCTTAATCTTTCAAGATTCTTTTCTTTCAGGAATAGTACCAGAGGATTGGAGAAAAGCTGACGTGGTCCCTATATTTAAGAAAGGTTTAAAATTTGTGCCTGGGAATTATAGACCTGTGAGCTTAACATCTGTGGCTGGGAAAGTATTTGAGGGGTTACTAAGGGATAATATTCAGGAATTTATTGGGAGGTATAATGTTATTGGCAAAAATCAGCATGGTTTCATGAAACACAGATCATGTCAGACTAACCTAATTACGTTCTATGAGGAAGTAAGTAGAAGTATAGATCAGGGGGTCGCAGTGGATGTGATTTACTTAGATTTTGCCAAAGCTTTCGACACAGTTCCACACAAAAGGTTACTATTTAAATTAAGAAAAAATGGTCTAGATGAAAATACTTGTTCTTGGATAGAAAACTGGCTAAAAGATAGGGTACAGAGAGTGGTCATAAATGGTACATTTTCAAGATGGACACCAGTGGTAAGTGGTGTCCCTCAGGGGTCTGTTATAGGACCAATACTATTCAATTTATTTATAAATGACCTTGAGATAGGCATTGAAAGTCATGTATCAGTGTTTGCAGATGACACAAAGCTAGGAAAAGTAATACAATGTGAGCAGGATGTTACTTCGCTGCAGAGGGATTTAGATAGATTGGGGGACTGGGCACTTAAATGGCAGATGAAATTTAATCTAGATAAATGCAAAGTTATGCACTTTGGAGTGAAGAACACACAAGCAATTTATACCCTAAATGGTACGGAGTTAGGGAAATCCAAGCAGGAGAAGGATTTGGGAATAATCATAGACTTCGAACTAAGTAACAATGTGCAATGTCAAACAGCAGCCGCCAAGGCCAGCAAAGTACTGGCATGCATTAAAAGGTGAGTTCACTCACGGGATGAAAACATAATTTTGCCTCTGTATAAATCAATGGTCAGGCCGCACCTTGAATATGCCGTGCAATTTTGGGCACCTGTCTTAAAAAAAGATATTATATCGCTAGAAAAAGTGCAGAGACGGGCAACTAAATTAATAAGGGGGATGGAAGGGTTAAGTTATGAGGAAAGACTAACAAGCTTAAACCTGTTTAGTTTAGAGAAAAGGCGCCTTAGAGGGGATCTGATAACCTTATATAAATATATACGGGGCCATTATCAACCATTGTCTGATAACCTATTCATTAACAGGACTATACACAGGACACGGGGTCATCCATTTAGACTGGAAGAAAGAAAATTTAGCTTAAAGCATAGGAAGGATTATTTTACGGTGAGAACAATAAAGCTGTGGAATTCTCTGCCTGTTGAGGTGGTTGGGTCAGAGTCTGTACAGACTTTTAAAAAGAGACTGGATGACTTCCTGCAGACACAGAATATTAAGGGTTATAATATTTAATATGTGGGTAAAAGCTTCTTGATCCAAGGAGAAATCTGACTGCCATTCTGGGGTCAAGAAGGAATTTTTTCCCAGTATGTTGCATATTGGCGAGCATTTCAGACTGGGTTTTTTGCCTTCTTTTGGATCAACAGCAGTAGGTTATGTGGGAGAGGCTGAACCCGATGGACGCATGTCTTTTTTCAGCCTATGTAACTATGTAACAACTCAATGTTCTTGAACCCAGGACATACTTGAAACCAAGAGAAATCTCAATGTATCCTTCCTGGTAAAATCCTTTATGAATAAATAAATTCATGCACCCATTTCCCTTCAGGTGAATGTGCCACCATTACGTCGACCTCTCAGACTTGTTGCCTCGCGGTCCTCTGAGCTCTCCTTCACTCCTCACATTCAGTCACTAACCAAACCTTGCTACTTCCACCTAAAGAACATTGCGTGCTTCTGTGTCTTAATAAGGATTCTACTAAGGCTAGGGTCAGACTAACACAGTATTAACGTGCGTTTAGCAGCACTAAATCACGGCCGTGCTAGCAGCAAATGATGTCCAATGCCGGGCAGCATACGAAGAACGGCCGCACAAAAGTGCAGCTGCGCAACGCAAGTGGCAAACGAACACATTTTTGCAAGAACGTGATACCGCTAGTACTGTCGTACAGAGTGCACTGCGTCCACTAGCGGCGTGTGTGTGTGATTAGGAGACGTCAGACGCTGCTAATGTCCGGCCAACATAACGTCCAGACGCAAAAAGGGTTTTATTGATGATCCGTACAAAATCACGGATGAAAATGTGCATCGTATGACCGCTATCGCGTATTCCGTGAAAAAATACGTCCATTCATTCGAACGCACTTTTTCACGGACAACGCAAAAAATGCGTTAGTCTGACCCTAGCCTTAAAGGCACATCTGAGCTTTTATTATCTCCCACCTTGACTACTGTAACCTCCTTTTCTCAGGCCTTAAAAGATCCCAGATTCTCCCTCTGCAATCTGTAATGAACGCCTCTGCCAGGCTCATTCACCTCACCTCCCCCCTCTGTCAATCTCTACACTGGCTCCCTGTTTCCTTTAGAATTCAATTCATTATATTGGTGCTCACATACAAAGCTCTCCATAACCGCACCCCTGCCTACATCTCCCTTATTGCTTCGCTCTGCCAATGATCTGATGCCATCAGCTCCATGTATCCGCACCCCCAACGCTCACCTTCAGGCCTTCTCCCAAGCCCATCAGCTCACTCCAGGATTCCCCCGCTGTTCATTCTTGTGCCATCTACCAACCCAGCCCTCATGCATCCCACTACTTCAGGTTCCCCGTTAACCGTTACCCAATGTGCCACCACTCTCCTCTTAAATTGTAAGTGCTTGAGCAGGGTCCGCTCTCTTACTGTTCTATGGGTTTAACTTGTGTGTATATTTGTTATTCTGTCTCACCCATTGTGCAGCATTACAGAACTTGTTAGTGCTTTAAAAATACTTTGAGACTGGGATGACCTACTGGTGAATTACGATTAGGCTGGCATCAGACGAGTGTATTTGAAAAGCGGAAGGAACGTCCGTGGGTGTGGACGTTCCTTCCACGCGACGCCCGTCCAGCCACTTGTGCGCTCAGCACTACAAGGCACTATCCTCCCATGGAGGATCTCGCTTTCCAGCTCCGTCAACGCGCGTCCTAGCGCTGTGACGCAGAGGGCTGCTGAACGGACGCAGCACGACCGCTGTTTAACAGCATGCGGCTGGCCCCGTCGTAGCGTCTCAATCCTGTGACGGACGCCAGAAGGCACGTCAGTAAGGGTGCACAAAGTGCACTTGTCTGACGCCAGCCTTTGTGTTCTATAGTGTTACAGTTACAAGGACAACTCACCAAAACTCCAAATAGTCAATAAAATAGAACTTTCGTAAGTAGGTTTTATTAAAAAAGTGAAAGGCTATGGCCTCTTTTCACAAATACAAAAACATAACCAACTCAAAACGAAAGGAAAATTGATGTGAAGACGCCAAGCAAAAAAATGTATCAGATCTCAATGCATTTCCCTCACTAATATTATAACCTTTGAAATTCACTAATTTCTCAGAAAATCATGGAAAAAGTGCATGATGGATCAGATTGGACCCAATTGCCACTATATTATTGAATAACTAGTAACGCCCGCCATGCACAGTGCCGTTAATAGCACCTAATCACCAAGCAGCCGATTAGACACCCCGATAGGGTTCAAAGCCCGATAATCATGCATACGCCACCAATATCACAATTCATGCCTTTGCTGGCAGATATTGCACTGACTGCTAACTAGAATCTAAACTAGGGCTGTGCAATATGGACAGAATAGTCATATTGCAATTTTTTGAATGAATATTGCGATTTTATTTGCGATTTAGGCAATTTTTTTTGCTTTTTCAAACATGCTACATACATTCTAAATGTATTCAGTATTCAGCTCATGGATACTGCCCCAGCACATGGATACTGCCCCAGCTCACCTCTTTGCGCCGCGTGTTCGGCTCCCTGTGAGCTTCCGGCAGCATGGAGCTTTGGGCGCTCGCCTGGGGAAACCACGTGACGAGCCGCGAGAACGCGGCTGTACACGTGGTTCCCCCTGCGAGCGCCCAAAGCTTACAGGGAGCCGAACACGTTAATTTCCGCAGCCCTAAAATGAATAGATAAAATCGCAGCCTTATGCGGTTTAGAAATTGCATGTGCTTAAAATCACAATTTTTTTTGCGATTGCGCATAATTGCACAGCCCTAATCTAAAACACAAAGATTTCTGGCATAGGGTCCCTAACGTCTTGCACCTGACACATGTTTCGCCATTGCTGGCTCATCAGGAGGGCCCAGGGCACTGTGCATGGCGTGCATTACTAGAGTCATTCAATAATATAGTGGCAATTGGGCCCAATCTGATCCATCATGCACGTTGTCTGTGATTTTCAGAGAAATTAGTGACTATCATAGGTTAGAATATTAATGAGGGAAATGCATGGAGATCAGATACATTTTTTTACTTCACGTCTTTTACTTTGTTGTTGAAATACAGATACATTTTCTTTTTGGCTTTTGGTATTGAGTTGGTTAAGATTTTTTCTATTTGTGAAAAGAAGCCTGTACTGTAACTGAAGACTTATTTTGTTGCAAAGAAAGAACACTGAAACTTGAGAGTTTGTTGACGCCACTGTGTATATGTGGATGCCACAAACACGCACGGAAACTCAGTGAACCGAGAATGAAATTCAAAATCCTTACCCTGACCTACAAAGCTGTCACTAACTCAGCTCCCCACTACCTGTCCTCACTAATCACCAAATACACCCCAGCTGCTCCCTAAGATCAAACAGTGACCTGCGCCTAGCTTCTCCTCGCATCTCCTCTTCCCATGATAGACTGCAGGATTTATCACGTGCAGCCCCCATCCTCTGGAACGCTCTCCCTCGTACGGTCAGACTTTCCCCTAGTTTTCCTTCCTTCAAAAACGCTCCCTTAAGACATTCCTAGTTAGGGAAGCCTACCACCCGACTCACTGACGCAACAAGTCCATCGCTCTCTCTCACCTCGCAAATCCATCGCTCTCTCTCACCTCGCAAGTCCATCGCTCGCTCTCACCTCACAAGTCCATCGCTCGCTCTCACCTCACAAGTCCATCGCTCGCTCTCACCTCGCAAGTCCATCGCTCGCTCTCACCTCGCAAGTCCATCGCTCGCTCTCACCTCGCAAGTCCATCGCTCGCTCTCACCTCGCAAGTCCATCGCTCGCTCTCACCTCGCAAGTCCATCGCTCGCTCTCACCTCGCAAGTCCATCGCTCTCACCTCGCAGTCCTCTCCTCCTGTTTCCACGGGAATAGGGCCCTCGTTTCCTCCTGTACTGGTTTGTCAAATGTTCTTCAATATATCGTAACCCTGTCTATATTGTGCCCATTGTACAGCGCTTTGGAATATGCTGGCGCTTTATAAAAGATAATAATAATAATAACCAACAAAGTACAGACCAATTAATCACCAGCGCAGTTACATTTTAATTAACCTCCAAATATAATTTACATTTCAGGCTGAAATATATACAGATTTTTCTTCGGTTTCTCTCACTGGAAGGAAAATTAGCGGTGAAAGAATTACACCAGCTTCAGACACTGAGTGTTAAAGCTGTCACCTTCCTTGACAGCCACCGCCTCTAGCAGGGCTTGTTTCTTCTGCATACTCCGTGATGACTCCAGCTCATACATAGTTGTCAAATTGAAAAGAACGCTCTCGTGGAGATAGTGTTTGGGATCCTGCTGAACCAATCCTTCCAGATGCCTGAGGGAATCCTTTAATTTGCCCAGATAAAGCAGGCAAACGGCAGCATTGTTATTCGCCTGCAAAATAACAGTTTTCAGAGTCAGGCGGCACAACAAAACAAAAAACCAAATCAATATCCTCTCATTAACATGCTTAATGTAGCAAAGCGCTACCGCAGAATAAAACAGACCAGGCTCCTGCACAAGCTCTATATTCTAGAAAAAAATAATTTTGTGGCTTCCACGGGTAATACACACGACCCAATAAAAAAAAAAGTTACCAGGCAATAGATATCGACTTCAGACAAGAAGATGGGAGCTTGAAATTTTCAGCTTTGTGTATTTTATGACACCTGTTAACGAGCTTCCCAATTTTATAACTTCCTCCCATCAGACGGATATTTGCAAAACATAAAACTAGGGAGACTTGTGGGATTTTATAGCCTCAACTTAAATTCAGAAATAATATAAATTGATTAATTTCACCCGACTTTATTGCTACTTAAACCCTCCCCCCTCAAAAAAAACCCACAACATTGAAATATCCTCTAGGCTGGGGTTCCATGCCACCATCACTATGCCAGTAGTTCCCAATCCTGGTCCTCAGGTCCCTCTGACAGTTCAAGTTTCCAGATATCTGAAGCACAGCACAGGTGATATGATCTGATGCTCAGTGATTACAGGATTTATTTTGCAATTCCCCAAGGTGATCCTTAAAACCTGGCCTGCTAGAGAGACCCGAGGAGCAGGGTTGGGAACCACTGGTCCAGAAACAAGTCCGAAGTCAATAAAAAAGTCGGTCGAGGACCTTTTCTGGTTTAAAAGGTCATCTACCACAGGTGTGGAAATGTTTTAGCCAAGGTGTGGTTTCTAGGTCTGTTGGGGGAACCTGAGGACCAGGGATAGGAACCACTGATCTATGGATAAAGTATGTACACAATACATACATATATATAAAGCAAAGGTCCTATGTGGATACTCAAGCTGTGACCTCAGAGGATGGGCCGAGGACAGTTGGCTATAGCATGTAATGCAAGGTAGTGTATAACAGGACACCGAGGCTCAGGTCATGGTTTGCAACGCACTACTCCAAGGAGGCATGACCGGATTCCTTAGTAGGACACTGCATCCCCTCCACACTCTGATGACCCACTAAGAATAGCCTGAGTAATGTATGCATGGAGCATAGAATCCCGTTTATCTGCAATACTAGTGTC
This sequence comes from Leptobrachium leishanense, assembly GCA_009667805.1. Taxonomy (NCBI): domain Eukaryota; kingdom Metazoa; phylum Chordata; class Amphibia; order Anura; family Megophryidae; genus Leptobrachium; species Leptobrachium leishanense. The sequence goes on along the minus strand of RXON01004339.1, from coordinate 34,845 downwards.
CCCGTACTAGAAGTTTATCTTCCACATTTAAAGTAGGGGCCACCTACATCGGGGTACATTGATGTTGTGGTTGAGTTAGCAAGACATGGCCATATTTTACGCTGTGGTTAGGTTTTTATTCTTCGAACTGCAGACAGTGCGTGCAGGAAAATGCCAGCACCTGAATATATTTGGTTTGCATCAACATTTTCTGCAAGACTTAGGAGCCCTTCCATCTGAAAGACTAGATTATGCAATCGTAGGAAGAGGTCTACAAGGCAGCGTATACATATATGTAGTGGTTCTACATCCTGGGAGACATTCATTTGCTGACAGGAGTAAATAGTAGTAGGAGAGCTTTAGAGGTGTTGGTGGGGGAAGCAGGAGTGGCGATACATCAATGACAAAAATGACAGCTGGCAGTCTGGAACCTTGGACAAAATGTGGATCTAGAAGTTCCTACAAAAAAGCTGTTGCCTCCGGTACTAAAGACTTCACTATCAGTGACATGTCGATGCTCTCCCGTTCGCCGCACTTTGGCAAGTTCAATTCGTCGACCCTGCAGTGAATTCAGCATACACTGCAGTGTCCCAAAAAAAAAAAAAAAAAAAAGGAATCGACCCACTGCACCGATCTGAAAAACCGAACGCGTCCGACGATCAGACTGTTGAATAAAGAAAAAAAAAAAACCTATCTGAAAAAAGCCGTGGGTGCTGTTCGGGTTTCTCTGAATAGATTAACCATTACTGCTCTATGGGATTTCACCAGTGACGTGCGGTGAGGTCAGTGGCTGGTGAGGCACTGGTTAGTATCAGAGCCAGATATACAAATGCAAAAACAGCCAGAAAACCTTCTAGCTCCCAAAGAGGAGGCTTCAGGCATTTAGTACATCAGAAGGACAGACACTGCGAGTAAGGACTGACACAGACCTCTCGCTCCTTATACAGAACAATTATCTTACAATATGCCTTCTAAATTGCATTGGTAAAGACTTCTTAAATGAAGAATCTACAGTCCTGGGTCCTTGTACCTGGACTTGTTTTCATACAGGGTTATTCATTCAGAGAGGTGAAAAGCAGGAGAATGACTGGAGAATGGAAAATTCTAGGTCAAAATAGCCAAACCAGAAAAATTCTCCCTTTCATGATCTGCTATTTTGACCTAGAATTTTCCATTCTCCAGTCATTCTCCTGCTTTTTACCGCTCTCTGAATAACCCGGATACAGGTCTATTCAGAAAGAGGTGAAAACCTTGAGAATGAGTGGAGAATTTAATTCTAGGTCAAAATAGTCAAACCAGAAAAATTCTCCCATTTATCTCACTTTCCAAATTGGCTATTTGTTCATTCTCCTGCCAATTCAAGGTTTTCACCTCTCTCTGAATAACCCGATAGTGTAGCCAGCACAATGGTTCAATAATACTATCAGGGTTATTCAGAGAGAGGTGAAAACCTTGAGAATTAGCAGGAGAATGAACACTCTAGACCAGGGTTTCTCAACTCCAGTCCTCAGGACCCGCTACAGGCCAGGTTTTAACCCTTTCGCTGCTGAGGCTTTTCCCGCCCCTGTGCTGAGGTCATTTTTACCGGTTTTGCTCATCATGTTTAAACGTGTTTTGAAGGCTTATTTTAGTATATGACCCAGACATATTATATATCGTTCTTTCCGTCAGACTCGGTAGATTCATAATATGTCATTATTATATGTATACGTTATGTCATGTCTGTATATTATAACAAAAAATGCAATAAAATATGTATTTTCAATAATTTACAACGTGTAAAGTGTTTTTTTTCACATTTTAACATGCGAGCAATTGCGGTTATATTTTGTATGGGGTGCGCTTGTTAAAAAAATTAGAGATGGGGTCTCGTTACATTTTTTTTGGGGGAAAATTACACTATTTTTAACAAACGCACCGCATACAAAAATCGTTAGTGCAGCATCATGGTTCACATTATAATTGAAATGGGAACAATATTGCTGCATTAACAAACCAACAAAAAGAAAAAAAAAAGTGTTTATTTTTTTTTATTTTTATTTTTCATTTTTTTTTATTTTTACAAAATTTTTCACTTTCATGTTTGGTATCGTTGGAACGGCCATGCTCTGGCCGATCCAACCATACCAAAATTTAACCCCTAGCTGCCACGGATCGGAGATAGGAGTTCAATGAACTCCCTATCTCCACAGTTGGTGGCAGTTAAGGGTTAAGTCCAGGACTGGCGTCATCGTGCTACGCACGATGACGCCAGTCCTCAGGGGGAGTTCCCGGAGGCTTGGACGACATCCAAGATGTCGGCCAGCTCCGGGAAAGGATCGCAAACCGGCGCTTTTCAGCGCCGATTCGCGATCCAGCTCCCCAGGGGTTAATGCCAGGCATCATTTGGAAGGGCAGGCTGTGCCCTTCCAAATGATGCCTGGGTTAACCCCCGCAGAGCCGCCGATCGGGAGGGAGAGAGGTCCGAAGGACCTCCCCCCCCTCCCTTTCAGGCACCTCCTCCGCACATGCGGGGGGGGGGGGGGCGCCTGAATTTGGTGTCATCGCGCTGCCGCGATGACACCAAATTCCGGCGGCTGCTGTTCCGGATGCCGGGCTGACATCCAGGATGTCAGCCTGCACCGGAGGGGCCAGCGATCGGCCGGAACCCGGCCGAACGCTGACCCCAATGAGGACGCGCTCAGCGCGTCCTCCGCACAGCAGCGGGAATGCGGAGGACGCGCTGAGCGCGTCCTCCGCATTGAAAGGGTTAAGGATCACCTTGGGGAAAATGCAGACTGAATCCTGCAATCACTGAGCAGCAAATCATATCACCTGTGCTGTGCTTCACATATCTGGCAAACCAGGCCGAGGAAACGAGTTGAGAAACACTAATTCTAGACCAAATAGCCCATTGAAAAATTTAGACCAAATAGCCAATTTGGAAAGTGAGATAAATTGGAGAATTTTTCTGGACTATTTTGATCTAGAATTTTCACCCCTTTCTGAATAGCCCTGTATCAGGGTTATTCAGAGAGCTGTGAAAAGCAGAAGAATGACCCTGTATCAGGGCTATTCAGAAAGAGGTGAAAACCTTGAGAATGACTGGAGAAGTTAAAATTCTAGGTCAAAATAGTCCAGAAAAATTCTCCCATTTATCTCACTTTCCAAATTGTCTGTTCATTTTCCTGCCAATTCTCAAGGTTTTCACCTCTCTGAATAACCCTGATATTTCAGGCTCATAAAAAAAGGTTAACCCAACGCTTGCCCCTGGCAAAACACACACACACACACACTGGAGATATAAATATACATACACGCAGCATGTGAAAGAAAGGGTGTGTGTAAAGAAACTGGCACTGTAAAAACACACACACGCTCGCTCTATATGCTGCCCCTATAACAAAGTATTATTAAGAGGAGCCTGGCCACATCCATTAGGTTCCCTTAAAGCACCTATACATTTTGTGTCATTCATATTATACTGAAGGGAAAGCAAGCCACTGACCCAACTGGAAAACTGACCCAACCTGACTTCTGCACACTGCAGGGCAGCACTTTCAGGCACTGACAAGGAACAAAATGGAGATCTGACATCACAGATCAAAGCCAGTGACCCATGAAGCACACGCTGTGATCTGACAGCCCTGGTAGAAGAGGAGTTGTGAGAGTCTTGCTGGCAACTTTGCATCTGCTGAGTCCCCCACCTGTCCTGTCCCTCCCCAGGCAGCCTGGCTAGAGGTACAATACATCATACAGATTGGCAGATAAGCACTATCTGAACATTAGGAAATCAGCACAGAGGAAAGCCATGGCATCTCCCTCCCCATCATTAACCATCTCTCCCCCCATGAGGTCACTTACCTTGCAGCAGGGCAAAGAGGGCTTCCTGCTGCTGCTTGAATTTCAAAGGCTGCTGCACCCCCTCAGATCCCTCCTAGGGGGCAGATGTGCTGTGCATTCTTCCAGCCCCAGTTAGCAGACAATAACCAGCCTGGGGTATAAATGGGCATCCCCAGCTGATGCAGATCTGAGTAGCAGGGCACCCCTGTGCCAGGCACCTGGACTGCAGCTCCCCATGCAGCCAGTCAGGGGTTGTCCATCATGCAATCTATTCACAGCCTGCATTGGAGGGCTGCCTGGCCCATCATTGACAGGAAGAGGCATGTCTAACTGCTAGATGTGCCCCTTCCTGTCAATCAGAGGCAGTCCTCTAATGCAGGCGTTTTCTGGGAATGGCTTGGACCAATGGTGCTTTCCCATTGGTCCAAGCTTTTCCAAGGCTCTATCAGTGCCTGTCAGTCTGTGCTGCACTAATGAGCAGTGATCATGAAATAGGCAGCACTTGTCTCTGACGTGTGCTGCACACATCTTGAGCAGTTTACTCAATTAGTGCAGCTGGGAACCGTCCGGCTATGCAAATTGCGTAGGCTGGGAAAACTAATGCCTGCAGAGGCAGAGGATGGAGCTGACAGAAGGGGAGCAGGTGAGTTTAATGACAGGTGCGGCTCTGCCTCCCCTGCCTCCACTGACTGCACGTCCCTGGATTTCACTGCCGTCGAACAGGCACCGTATTTTGCGAATTGCTGGCTTTTTGAATAGCTGAATGAACGAAATTGCACCACAAGGGGAAATTCACTGTTCGGTGCAATTTCGTGGCCAAGTCGGTGCTCTTTGAATAAGCCTTTACAAACATTTTCTTTATGGGGTAGGAGTGATTGATCGAACTTATATTTGACGTTTAGGCCAGTGTCAGATGAGCGCACTAAGTGCGCTCGTACTGACGTACTTACCGGCGCCCCGCACAGTGTTCTGACGCTGCAATAGGGCCGGTCACACGCTTGGGCGCGCGCACAAAATGTGTGCGCAACAAGCGCCAGCCCACAAAGCCTCCCTGTCGATGCACTAGAACGCACGTCGATGGGGCTGTAAATCGCGATCCTCCATGGGAGGATCGTGCTTTGCAGCGCTGAGTGAGCTCAGCGAGGTGGGCAGACCGCCGTCGAGTGGAAGGAATTGCCCCCAGCCTAAAGCAGCAAGTAAAAAGTGCTCAATGTGACAGTTTAGCGCAGGGGTCAGCAACCTTGCCCTGACAGATGTTTTGGAACTACATCTCTCCCATGATGCTCAACCACTCATCAGGTTGGCTTAGCCTCATGGGAAATGTAGTTCCAATACATCTGTAGGATCCAGCGGCCTGGACTTTTATTTTTTTAGCAGTGTCTGGCCAGTTAGACCTTTCACAATTAGCTGCTGCCTACGTGTTCTACGGCTTTTGACACTTCCCCTCTTACCCGACTCAGATATTGTTTAATGAGCGCCTGGAAGCCTTACCATCATGTATACCCATGGCTGTCCTGTCTGTGATTATACGGGCATTGTATCTCCTTCATTCTTTGATCTATGTTAACCGATGCCCAGTACATGCCTATATACCAAAAAAAGGAACTGGTCACATCAGGCAGAGTAGGTGAGAAGTAGGAGCAAGATTTACTGGGAAACATGAAACGTTTCAGTCCTATCCAAGGACTTTTTATCAAGCATGTCTTTGGTCCTAGGTCTAGATCTGCTTTTCACATACCCTGCCTGATGAGACCAGTTACAATTTTGGAATATAGTGACACGGTGGGGTGGTTGCCTGAGGACCTTGGGACACTCTGCTAGGGTAATGTATAGGCAGTGTGGTGTTCTTCTCTCCATTTTCCTTGCAACTAATAGTGGTCCCGCTCAGTGATTTAAACAGTATGAACTCCATGTGGACTGCTGTACCAGGGGATTCAGCGCCAATAGCTTCTTCTGTAAACCCAAAACTGATCCACACACTCCGTAGATCCTATAAAAACTGTATCATTCAAAGAATTATCCCACAAATAGTAAAGTTACTTTGAAGAGAAATAGGATTTCTAAAACTTAATGAATTTGACAGGAAACCTGTATTCTAAAGGTTTCATGCCTAGGGCTTTGAAATGTAACCCATACACATGGAAACGCTGTGTAACAGATGGAGAGCACTATGAAACTCTCTAAAGAGGACACATTGGACAGCGGTCTAATTAGAGTCTTACCACAGTGTTTGTAGGGTCTATCGCTAGAACCTCTGTGAAAAACTTGTGAGCTCCTGAAAAATTATTTTGTCCAAGGTGAAGAAAAGCCCTAAACAAAAAAACAAAAACAAAAAACTTACATTAACATAAAACACATAGAAAAAGGAAGTTTACGGATTCGCAGATCTTTAAGCTTTGCTAAACGTGGAGTCCTGATCATGGGTTCTACACGCCAAATGCCAAGTTAGTGTCAGTTTGGGTAAACTCATTCAGAAATGTCAGCCAAGGCTGACCGTCCACATTTTTAGGTGGAAAAAAAACAACAAACGACTAGGCTCCCCCCCCTTTTCTTCAGTCCAGCTGCATGTGACGTTGCTGTCCTTGGTGCCGAAACCTATTTCAACACCAGGGACATGGTCCTCCCCGAACGTTTGGCAATGGATTTTTTTTCCTGCTTCGGCTGCGTTTGACGGGGCTGTTGAAAGACAGGGTCCCCCCCCCAACTCCCCACCACAGCGGTTTTGTTTTCGTTCTGCAGCCTGTTTGTCGGCAGACCTGGGTCATCCACAGATGCTTCCAGTGGACGACCCTGATCGGCCGACGGTGTGGTCTGTAGGTGGACGGCCAAGTCGGTCCTCCAACTACGGACACAGTGGACGGCCAACCTAACACATCGGAGTTGACAAATCCTTCCTGATTACCTGAGCCGCTGCTGACAAGTGCAAACTGACATTTGGAGAATGGGTTCCTGTATTTTTTAAAACATTGTAAATGGCTGGTGTGGTCGAGATCAGGCAAAGCTAATATATTTGTGCAAATAACTTGAAACATTACAATTATGGAGAAAAAAGTCCCTGCTATCAAATGCTAACGGATGCAGAGATGTCAGGGAAGAGCTGTTAAACCAGCTGTGGGCAACTACGGCCCTCCAGATGTTTTGAAACTACATTTCCCGTGATGCTCAGCTGCTCATTAGGTTTGCAGAGCCTCAAGGGAAATAGAGTTCCAAAACATTTGGAGAGCCAGGGTTGCTGACCCCTGATTTATATGAATATTTAATATCACAATATGTAATTTTGCTGCCCTGTCCTGGGATACTTGTAATTCAAAGAAATCCTGGTGTCATTTGTTTCTGATAGAAAATGTTTATCAGAAACAAATGACACCAGGATTTCTATTAATTACAAGTATCCCGGGATAGGGCAGCAAAATGACATATTGTGATATTAAATATTCATATAAATCAGGGGTCAGCAACCCTGGATCTCCAAATGTTTTAGAATTAGATTTCCCTAGAGTCTCTGCAAACCCAATGAGCAGCCGAGCATCATGGGAAATGTAGTTTCAAAACATCTGGAGGATCGTAGTTGTCCACATCTGCATTAAACCTTACCCCAGGCCATAGTTTAATTGATAGCCGTTTTATGATTGAATCCAAAACAGTGTTACCACATCTCACCTCTTTATACATTTTAGATAAAAATAATCCTGTAAACATACACAGGACGTGTTAATACTATTGGAGTTATACACAGATGTTGTGTTGCAAATACCAGCAATAAACCCCGGTATTCGAGTGCTGACTAACGCTGCCATTCTACAAAAACTAAAATCTGATGACCAACAGAAGATGCTTCACTGTGAAGCCTCCTCTGTCACTCTCTGGATTTCTGTTTTCTGAAATGTAGTTTGTCGATGTTGCATTACCAGTGATTTCTGACAGTATCTGCAAACGCCAGCAGTTTGCAAAGAACCCTTTATAAATTTATCATGAGAATATTTAATGGATTGTAGTATTGTACGGACAAATTCTACACAAATGAGCAAATTAACCCCATAAAAGTCACTCTTCCAATATAGTGTATATAGATCTACAAAGGGACCTCGATAAAAGGCCTCTAGAGGCCGAAACGCCAGAATGGCATTTTAAAGTGACAGAAATAAAATTAGAATTTTATACAAGACCCTGATTGCAGCCTTTAACCCTTTGTAGATATATGCACCTTTATCACAGACTTTTGCAACAGGGCAAAAAGTCTTCTTTTTACCCCAATTGCCGAGAAAACTAGTGCTTACCAGTTGCTTTACTCATATATATCCCAGAGCATCTCCCACTGCATTTAATCAGCAGGCAAATTGCACTGGGAAGCTGTAGGCCACAAGCCCTGTGAGATAGTGGCCGAGGGAGCAATTTGCACCCAGCTCCCTTTGTCAGTCCTCCCCGAGACATGTACATCCTGCAGATAGCGGCTGTCCCGCTCACTCAATGCCACAGTCTATGTACCTGTTCATTAACACCAGCATTTTTGTCTGCGTCTCATGCTGTGTGTCCGAATTCTCCAGCACTTTCTCTGCGTCGTCAAAATATTTTTCTGCGGTCTTTATGTCTCCAATCTAACAAGGGAGAAAACACAAGACTGAGGTCGGCAACAATATATACAAGTTCTCCAAAAATCACATTTGCATCACATTTTTTTGTGATTTGAACAATGAGACAAACTCGCGCTAAAACGATCACGTCATTAGATTTGTATAAAGAAGGAATTTTATTCTGATCTAGACCTGTACGTTTCACTTCGGTCCGGATTGAGATTCGGTGATACGGAATTTCAGAACAATCTGAATCTCCGAGCCAAACACATCCACATTGAAGGGTAACTAATGTATTCTGATAACTTCGAGTGGAAGCAATAAATTCTGTAGCCGTCTTATCAGTGGCATGCAAGGATCGGATCTACAGGCACTCCTTATCCAATGAAGAACAGTTTGCACAAAGTGCAACAAGAGTGGTAATGAAATTAATTTAATTTGTAAATAAGTATCTGACAATGTAAAAAAGATGAGAAATAAGTATGCGGACAATAGCCCAAAATAGGAGGGTTAGTGCAATACCAATTAGAAGTAATGAGATTTGCTGGTAAGCAAGACGAGCTGCCAACATACAGGTAGTTCAAGCTACCCAGAAAAACAAGGAGTCGCTATAACAAGTATGGTAACAACCACATACACATAACAATGGAAGCTCGCTATACCTCGGTGGTTCAAGCCACCTACATAACCAAGAGCACAGGTATGCTAAATAAACACCCAATATAAACCATAGGGCAAGGTCCACAAGGAAAGTTACAAAAATAGAACTGTTAAAAACAAGAGAGAAGGCATATCTCGACCGGTTTCGCCCGACCAAGGCTTAATCAAGAGATATAATGCCCGCTCCATTGATCCCTATAAATACCTCCAAAGTTGTAATTGAAAATGAAATCATGCGGCCAGCTGAGAGACAAACCAATTAGACGCAATTGTCAGGTACTAGCACGTGAATAGTCACGTGACATCAGGAGACCAATGAATGATCGATTGCTGGTATCCCAGCAACCAAAGACGCGACAAGAAGTTAGTTGGTTACATAGATCCAGGTCCCGACAGAGACTTCCTAATACGTAAGGCCCATGTGACATCAAAGGACCAATCAGACGTCAATTAATGGTGTCAAGACAACAAAAGACGCGCTGGCGCCGTGGAATAACTATCGCCGTCATAACTAAATAGCGATGTCCATAAGGGTGATATAATTCATAATATATTCCTGGTCATATAAATAAAAAGGAGACACCCAGGGGATGACACAAGTAAAAATAGCTGGGTGCATATACAATGACGGCAGAAAGGGCTGAGTTGAAAAGGGGGGCATGCACAAAGTACCAAGGTAATCCGAAAGGTAACTTACCCCAGCCCATTAAACCCTAGAAATTATCAGAGTGGTCTGCAAAATAATTCAAAAGCAGAGGTACCTGGCACCTATAATACCAAAGATGTATAAAAACCCTTTAATAATATAGAGAGGGGTTGTTAAAGGAGAAAGAGCCACATGTACTAAAGTAAGAAAAATATGGAGGAAAATAGAGAAAAAAATGGGATAAAACATCAAAGAAAGAAGACTTAATGTATACTCAATATAACAATTTATAGGAGTACAATAGCAGGGTTATAATGTAACACATATCAAGGGGACATGAGAAGATGGTAAATAATAAATGAACACTCAAATGAAGGGAACGAATGTGAAACCTTCATTAAGGCCAGATGGTGATCTGGTATTGAGGCGATATATCCAAAAAGCCTCTCGTTTGAGCAATTTATTATCAAGATTACCTTTACGAGGGCCAAGTTTGATATGTTCAATGCCCAAGAACCTAAAATTACTCAATGCACATATATTGCATAGTGTGAAGTGTCTGGCGACAGGGGTGTCCTTTTTGAGTCTAATTGAATGAATATGTTCGAGTATGCGAACTTTGAGAGGTCGAATAGTTTTGCCCACGTACTTTTTACCACAATGGCACAACAAAAGATATATAACACCCATGGAGTTACAGTTGATGAACTGACGGATCGAAAAAGAGATGGAATCATCAAAATTATGGAAACGTTTGGAAGTACGGGATACATAGGGACAGGCCACACACCTGCCACACTTGTACATTCCTTTAAGGTTGTTGGACAGCCAAGAGTCGGTGGAATGCCGAGTAGATTGAAAATGGCTGTGTACCAATTTATCATTGAGGTTAGTACACCTCCTGGCTGTCAAAGCAGGGCGGTTGGAAACAGCGTCCTTAAGATGTACATCATTGGTCAGTAAAGGCCAATAACGTTCACAGATCCGTTTAATGGGTTGCCAGCCCAAATCAAAATCAGCAATCAACCTTATGGGTTCAGATTTAGTTGTCAAGGGTACATCCTGTAGTAAGTGGTGGCAATCAGAGAGCAAAGCCCGTTTGTATGCAATTTTAAGAACACGATGGGGATAGCCTTTCTCCCTGAAGGCCAACCGAAGGGCTTGTGCTTTGGTTTTAAATTCAGTGATGGTACTACACGTACGGCGCAATCGAAGATATTGGCCGATAGGAATACCCCTACGTGAAGAAAAGGGGTGATGACTGGACCAAGTTAGGAGATTATTAGCCGAAGAAGGTTTGCGGAATAAGGTGGTATCAAGTTTACCCGCCGCATCCTTATGCAAAGATCACATAAATAGTAACCTTAACCCTAAAACAAGCAGAAACCGTAACCATAAACCTAATACTAATCCTAAAAGTTAACTATCTTAAAGCAAACACAAATAGTAACCCTAACCCACATGATTTCTTGCACTTGACAATCAGTGAGGGTGGCACCATGCCACTTCCCGTAGCAGGTGCCACCTGCTGCTGTAAGACCGAATGCAAGTTTTTATTGTCTAGAGTGGTTCCCAACCACAGTCCTCAAGTCCCCCTAACAGGCCAGGTTTTAAAAGTTTACCTTGGAGAAATGCAGACTGAATCCTGTAATCACTGAGCAGCAAATCATATCACCTGTGCTTCACATAGCTGGAAAACCTGACCTGTTAGGGGACTCGAGGACCGCAGTTGGGAACCACTTCTTTAGAATATGTAACCTTTCTGGCCACCCCACCACTAGGCTATAGGGTCTCTAAAAACCTAGAATTTAACTTTTAAAAAACTCAAGATTGCAATTTGATTGCGAAACGAATGGTTGAACATCCGAGACACTGGGGAAAACACGATCGTATAATTAACGGGCACACAGAAAGAAGAATTTAAGCGCGTCTATTTTACAGCTGCCCACACCGTGTCTTTGACACACACTGGATAGAATTGCTCTGACCTAGGATCTCCATAAACCCCCCTTAGTGTGGAAATAATAAATTCTGCAGCCGTCTTATCAGCGGCATGCAAGGATCGGATCTACAAGTTTCATGAGGCGTTCGCATTTTATTAGCTCTTCGAGTCCCTCTCGAGCCATAATTCTGTGATTACAGACGATGATTCTCAGACCCGTGCGCGCATACAGATGATACGCCTGTAAATTTCCTCTATTCCTCCAGCAAGATGATTGCAGGCGCGCTGGGAATCGCCATGCAAAATGCGCTACGAGGCGAACTGCACCGCGCTGACTACTTCAACGTGAGGAGGAGCAGGTTACCTTCTTCAGCGTCCTCAATTTGTGCCAGTACGCATAACAACACAAAGTGGTCATTAGACTGGACGGACAGTTCCTTCCCCACGTCCTGATGAAGAGGGGCGAGGAGGCGGGGTAATAAATGTCCATCTGTTGCTGTTCCTGTGTGATTAGAGCCTGGTCACATTCGGAAAAGGTCCTGAACTACAGAAAGTTCCTCGATGACGCTACGAGAAGCTTGAATTTTCTTATCATCTCAATGCAGAGCAGAGGAAGAACAGATATTTTTGATGAATGTCAAGACAAATCAGGATCATCCGAGAGAAGCGTTTGTCACCGATTTAGAACACGTTGTTTACCGTCAACATAAATGCCTTCATTTACACTAGACACATCATCTCTGCAAGCACGTGTAAGGGCCAGGTCAGCTGCTCCACGCATAAATTACGATCGAGAGACACCTACCCGTCTGAAGCTTGCAGATAACAAAAAGGTTATAGCTCGGGTTGTGTCATCACAACAGACAGCACACGTTTTTATCTTACAGTAAAGAGATCGGTCATATCGCTTGATAGATGCACCTTGAACAGGCATTTATTTCCATTGAATCAGGCAGTGGTGGCAGAAGTGGGTCGAAACAGAAAACCAAAAGATTAATGATGCGATAATCAACCAGCTCGGGTCTCATTAGACTTAATAAATGCGCTTATCAGTCATGGGACGTCACTGGGCAGGGCGTTCTGCCTGTTCTGAAAGAGGTCGATCCACAAAATGATCTTGCAGCTTTATACCAAGACACCACACCTTGATGGTTATTGACGGCTGAAATGTTTTGCCATGTACCAGGCACATAAACTTGTGGGACGCCAAACACAATAATCATGGCTGTGTGCGGACCAGGTATTACACATGTTCAGCATAGTCTTCATCTCAGAACGTTCTTCCACCAGTAGTGATAAGCTTCATTGCCCGACATCCTGGGCGTATGCACAGCGCCAATGCCGAACATCCAAAGATACACCTTCACCGCAGACATTCGGGATACCCACATCTGGTAAAATGCAGACTACCAGATTACTCCAATCTCCAGCTGGACTATATTAATTTGTGTTCCTGTGCGGCTTTTCTGGCCCAAAATAAGTACCCAGCTTCCTCATAACTAGTATTGCCAAAATGTCCAACTAGTCTAAAAACATGGAAAGGCAGTGTGGGAGTTGTAGTTCTAGAACAGCTTTAGATGTACATATGGCCACACCTGGTTTACAAGAAAAGGACCATTGCAAAGTGGACTCCAGTACCAGCAGATGCTTCGGAGAACTTCTGATTTTACTCCCCGCTTTCATTAATGCTCATCAAGTCTGTCGCTTACTGTGTTAAGCAACTGCTCTTGGTCAAACCGTGTGTCCTAGTAGAGTAACTTGCCTCTCCAGGTCAAACCACGTATCCTGATTCATCACCCTTGGTAAATCATTGATGAAAAAGAAAAAAAAAAAAGTCCTTGATGAACTCATTAAGTGGGTAAAAATATCTTAAGATAAATGATTATTTCGGCAGACCTCTGCATAGGTGACATGACCAAGATGACATCCTTTAATTGTGAAGCATAATCTCCTCTTATCCATACAGCCGCGATTTCCTTTTAACCTTACACTGCCCTTCCAGCGTCTCCTGCTCATTACCGCAGACAACAGTCACCCCACTGTTCTGCTCCCGTGGCAGCAGATAATAGGTTTTGTTAATGACAAGCCTAGCGTATAATCTTTATAATTGTAAAGTTCGAATCCTTGGATCTTGATAAACCGATTTTATTGGCGTCTCATCGGTCTGTGATAAAACTCAAGTCTGCTTTTATCAAGAAAGAACATTGATACGGAAGGAATATCACCGCCTCGCGTTATTATGTTTCTATAACGGAGACAATATAAAAAGGAGCAGCTTTGGTGGGAGAAGATCGCAAAATTCTGTGGGATGGGAGGCAACAATGAAGTTTTCATCAAGCTCCGCTCCATTACTTTGCAGACAACTCCATTTCCTTTTTTTTCCCACTGCGTGTTACCCACCATAATGGCTTACTTCAGCAGGGAAGCTCTGAACGGGATCTTATGCCATCCTCCTCTCCAAGGACTTCTAAAAAATAAAGAGTTGGCATATAGGAACCCAAGTTTAAAGACAACCTGTAAGTAGCCAGGCTTGCTTTCTCTGCGATATCGGATACGGGGCTGGGTATCACATTAGCCATAAAGATCAATATGAGATCTCATCTCTTAAGGAGATCCTGCTAGCCGCAATTTACGTAGTCCCATGCGATGGGCGCTGTGACAGACCGACTGGCACACCGACCGTATGCCTCTGTCAAACGCTAACTTTCTTCAAGCTGGACCCCAAAATCCAGCTTTAGCAGCCCCTAAACCTTCTCTATACAAAGCTCCAGGCACGACCAGAGTTGTTGAGCAGCAAAACAAAGACTGACTATTTGAAAAAGCACGCAGGTAGAACACAGCTGAGAGACAACCCCCTCCCTCCCAGAATACACTACAGGTTACTTCAGTGCAGAACAATGTATTGTTTACCTATGCATTCTTATCTAGGATAGTCTGCTAGGTCCTAGCAAGAGGGGGGAGGGGAAAGCATGAAAACAAAGTAATACATTCTACACTATACATAAAGCAAGAATACAATATACAGAGAGGGGTAGATACAGAAGAGTTCAATATAATGACCGAGGACAGCGAATACAGAAACACAGTCAACATAAATACTGTATTCCCTGGGCAATCCAGCTGGCAAACCCCAGTTAGCACCGTGGTCCACAGGAAGGAGGCTAGCCCCCAAGGCTCCTCCAACTGCCCCAGAGACAGCCGAGTCTGTCACAGGCGCCATCATCATACTTTGTGGGCAGTTCTGGAGTCTCAGCGGGGAAATTGGTATACTGACTTATCAGTCAGTCATCGGGTCAACATTCAATGAGGTACGTTGGTCGAGTGGAGAGCTGTCCGTAGGATGGCACATTCACTAACAGCCATCCATAGAGTGAAAGTTGAACGGGACCTGGAACTCAACATAATTTTTAGATAGATTTGACAAGTAACCGCAGCAAGATTTCGGAAATAAAGGAGTTTGTTTGCCGAAACACTTCTAAACTCGAACCAGACATGTTCTTCTTTTACTCCATCGAAATCTATGAGGAGGTCTCTCTGTGGATCGTGATGGCACTTGCTTGGCCTTGCATGGTGGGAACGCTGCTCTGTATTTACAATTGCTTATATTCCACTCACAGCTGTCACTCATCCTAGCGGCATGCCAAGAGAAGGGATCGACGGCAACATTTTAACAGGGACTAACTAGGTTTTAGATTCTTTATCAAAAGGAGTCCAACATGTGTTGAGCATGACAGATAACACTTTAAAACGTTCAACGGTGCCGACAGGAGGCACTTCATAAAAGAGTAGCTGGGCTGATTAGGATCTAGAACGATGCAGATTTATATATGGAGAAGTAAAGGGAGGTCCTAAGCGTAGACCGAACAGATGAATCTCTCAAAATATAAAGTAGTTAAGTCAAGACTGTGGGACACAACTTTTTTTTTTATTAACTTTCCCAAAATCCTTTCAGTTTGCCAAACGAGCATTTTCCTAATCTACGTCTATTTCTTATTTTCTACCTTTAGCGAGTTGTTCCGGTCTAATAGACACCGTGGGCTTCTTCCCCCTTGACTTAACCATCAAGTCTCTGCAAATTTGGTTTGCAGTTGGGCTCCAAACTGTGCCCCAAACGTTAATACCTCTGGAATGACACCCAAGTGCTAAAAAACTTGGTAAACACTGCTGGAAAAGCTGGGAATTTGTGTCCAAGACACAGATCCCCAACTGATTCAGAAGTGAGCCGCAGCAGCACATTTTGGCCAGCAGAAGGTGGCGTCTGTCAAATAGGGCTTTTACAGTGAAACATACTATAGGAATTTGCAAAATGATATTTTACGGTTTTATTGATAAAAAGTGTTCCCCCCCAAAGATTGCTGGTTGCCGACGGCGGTTTTACGGAAAATTCCTTGGTAGTGAAAGGGTTAATAGTTTTTTGCAATCCAAACAAGATTTTTATAGAAATAAAAATAATCATCTAACCAATCGTCATGCTAGTCACACAATTCTTCCTCGTCCTGGTCTCTTAAATCTAGACTTTTTCTGGCCAACGTAATAGACTCTACTGGACAGATCCCCTTGACACAGACCTACAGGGTTATTCAAAGAGAATCGAAACATCACCGCACGTTCGGTGACTTTTCGTTCTCTTCAATTTGGTGCGATTTGGTGACCCTGCGGTGTATTCAGCAAGCACCACAGGGCCGTCGTAGTGCTGAGAAAAGCCGCCGAAAACCTGCCGAACACTCACTGCAAAACCCAGGCAAATGCACACCGAAACCGGCAAAAACATCTGGATTAACCCCACGAACACGGAGAAACCCGAGCAAGAGCCGATCAGAGCACAGAGCAGCCGCCGGAAAAAGCCGACACCGCAGACGAATGGAGTGGAAACCCCCCCCCAAAAACGGTACGCTTTAATTTTTGAAAAGTGAAACGCTGTTTTCAAAAAAATTACTGAGTGAAAGTGTCTGAAATTTACATATGAGGTCCAATGAATGATAATAAAAAGGGCTGTTACAGAAAAAAGAAAAAAAAAGTTAAAAAAAATTTGGAAATTTATTTTTGCAAAAAAATACCCAAAAATGCTTAAAAGATCCTAAAAAAAAAAATATCTAAAAATAGAGACTTTTTACTGCAGAATATTATAATAAACGGTTTATTAAAAATATTCCCGTTTTAATTTAATATCTAACATTGAAGCCTATGGGATTCGCCTGAATAAACTTGTCGAATGAAGCCACCGAATGGCAGGGCATTTCGGCAACTTTTCACTGCTGGTTTTTGTTCTCTGAATAGACAAAGCTTTGGGGATTTCACTGCCCTCGAACAGGCACCGTATGTGCAGGCAATTCGCAAACATTTGGCGAACTGCCTGCTCTCTGATTAGCCGAATGGCCAGGAAAGGTAAGCGTATGCTGAATTTCAGCGTTCGGTTACCTTCGCCAGCAATTTGGAGCTCTTTGTATATTTTAACAATATCAGGGTTATTCAAAGTCGGAGCCCATGGAAGCCTCGCACATACTAAGGAATAGTGGGACTACATTGGTCTTGTTTGACAGTGGATGAATCTGCTGCCTTGCCTCAGGAAAATGTAGCTCTATGGGTACCTACAGTTTATAATCTTCTCATTTAGTGGTGGTGATCGAAGAGCATAATATGTTGATTACATTTCTATCAACCTGGGGGTGAACACATCCTCCGGAGGTCTTGTGGATGATGGGTTTGTGCCATGGGTGTCATAGATCTAGGAGATCTAAGGGGTCCGCCATGCCTGCTTTACTAATCCCGAGCTACTTGGTTTCTGGAAGAGCAGAGCAGCGGAATATATCACATCTCCCTCCGGGACGCTTCATTCACTTACAAAGTGCACCTGTACGGATCTTGGCACCACCGCATCATTTTAGGCGAGCCTCCTTATCTACTAATCATTGCCTAATAATCCTAATGTCCAATTTAGTGGACCGAGACCAGAACAAATGAGGTCCCCGGTGGGATTTTCCTCCCGCAATGTTTCATTTCCTTTAATGACCACATAACTAATCGAAGAAAACGTATTGGTTTGGGCGTCCGCTGTGCAATTACCTGAAGAAAAATTCTTCCGATGCCACTCAGCAATTGCGGCTCTTGTTCTGGGTAATACTTTATAACCGTGTGATAAGCGTCTACAGCCAGAACATAGTCCTGTATAAAAGAGGGGGAAAGAAAGGAAAATGAACAACACATCAGGAAATGCTGTGAAACCTAGTGATTTGTAATCCATTGTTAACAATATAGGTCCCCGAGGCAAAAGAGGAATTAAACCGATTTAGCAGCGACGGAGGTTTAGGTAGCGGAGGACGTTTAGACGCGAAGGGGAAAAAAAAAAAAAAGCTAAATCATGCAGGTTTTACTTTTACATTCGGGACACGACTCGAACTTCAATTTGTTCCTTTTTTTTTTTCTTTAATCTCGAGAATGGAAAAAAGAAATAAGATTAAATGTGCACGGAAACACAGGGATTTTTGTTTAAAAAAAAATGTTTCATCCAGGTAAATCTAATTGGGACACACAATGGAGGGATTGGCTCCTTGAAATAAGCAGTGTTTGAGAGAAGATTATTAAAATAACCAACAAACTACCTCATGGCAGGGCTTCATACTACGCTACGTTCACTCCTAGGTGTCGAACCTCTTATTGACAGGTCTGAAAGGTCTTATTTTGTGGAACTAGCTTAGAATCTTGAAAACGAAAGAAATCTCAATGTATTCTTCTTGGTAAAATCTTTTATAAATAAATAAACTTTGAAAGTTCAAGTATGTCCTGGGTTCAAGAACATTATATTTCTGTAACGACTGTAACGATTCAAAGTAATAAATGCAAGATATTAAAAAAACAGCACAAATATACAGTTTAACCTCCCTGACGGTTTTCCCGAGTGTGTCTCGGGGTTAAATTTCACCGCTGAGAGTGGCAACCCCGAGACACACTCTGGCTGGATACATCCCCTCTCCCTGCAGTCCCTCGCTGATTCTCGCAGTCTCCTCCTCCTTCCTGGATTCCTTCTCGCGAGGATGGAACCAGGAAGTATGAGGGTCGTGATCGCTGGAGGTTTACAGGTGCATTCTGTATTGAGGTATGTTAATAGAGATCTCTTAAGTGACTTTAGACTGGGGCAAGATTTGATGGTGTCGGAGGTTATTCCATAATTGCGGTGCTCTGTAGGAAAATGAGGATCAAGCCACTTTCTTTTTGTATTGTGGTACTGCAAGTAAGGTGCAGGTCCTGTATCGGAGGTTATAGGATGAGAGAACTGCTGGGGGAAGCGGTCTATTCAGGTAGGGTGGTAGCTTTCCAGAAAAGCTCTTAAACAACCAGGTTGGAAAGGTGAAGAGTGTGTGTGGATTCCAGCGACGGTCCGTTTAGCTCTTTTAACATGTCACAATGGTGGGTCATGTAGTTACATTGTAGCACAAAGCGGCAGAATGAGTTATATAGTGATGTAAGTTTATGAAGGTGTGTTTGCGGGGCGGCTGCATACACTACATCTCCGTAATCAATAGTCGGCATAAGCATTTGTTGTACAATCTGCTTTCTTACCGCTGGGCTCAGGCAGGATTTGTTTCTGTACAGGGCACTTAGTTTGGGGTAAAGTTTAGATGAGAGTTTTTCGATGTGGGGGCCAAAGGACAGATTTGGGTCTAACCACATACCTAGATATTTGAGAGAACTGACTGGTCAGAGTGTCATTTAGCAGGTAATCGTATATAAATGGGCTCTGACCCGCAACCAAATGTTATAAAGGCACCTATTTAGACAATGTGTAGGACCGGGGGACCCTAGAAACCACACCTTGGCTAAAACATTTCCACACCTGTGGTAGATAACCGACTTTTTTCTTGACTTTGGACTTGTTTCTGGAACAGTGGTTCCCAACCCTTGTCCTCATGTCCCTCTACCAGGCCAGGTTTTAAGGATCACCTCTGGGAAATGCCGACAGAATCCTGCAATCACTGAGCAGCAAATCATATCACCTGTGCTGTGCTTCAGCATTCTGCAAACCTGTCTCAGGGGACCAGAGCTGGGAAACACTGCATTAGAGGGTCAGCAAATGTAATAAGACTTTCTAGACTTCGATCTTGCATATCTTACACTTCTGGAATATTTAATAATCCCTTTTGAAGTAGCAGGACATATTGCCCCCACTGACCAGAAAACGCACTCCATAGGAACAGAAGGATCAGTCACTTATGGCTCGTTGTGAAAGGAGCTTTATTATGAAGCCACGTTTCGGTTTTGCACAGAGGACCTTTCTTTAGCTTGAGATAACAGAACAGTGCATTTAGGCTGTGTGTATGTGTGCAGGTTTGAGTGTGGTGCTGATAGGGTTAAGAGGTAATGCAAGTTCTTGTCCATAACTTCATTACGCCCTGCTCATGTTTCTAATGAAAAACTACTTAATGAGGGGTAAAAAGTAGGGGATATCCCAATATGATCCCTAGGATTGGGACAGAATCTCGGCATATTTTGGAGATCAGATATCTGCCTTTTCAAGCTTATCAGAACCAGAGTCTGACACAAGATGGGCAGAGAGACCAGCTGGAGTCCTGCAGCCCCAGGATACACTCCCTGCCTGCTCCTTGAGCCAAAAGCAGACAGGGAAGATGCCATGAATCAATGCATAGACCCTGGGATTCTCTTTCGCGAGAAAGTTGCTGGTCTGGCCGCAGGTCGTGTGGTATCAGATGAGGACACTGTATCGTCTGATCACAAATACGACCCAGATCGGATTGGGACATCCCTAATAAAACGCACAACTTAATAAACCTGTTAAAATACTGATCTGTGGTTAGCTCTGGGATAAGTGGAGGGGAGTCTCCTCCACCCTACGTAGAGTCATCAGCAGCTGGGATTTTTTATTTCCCCAGCTGCCAGTTACGCAGGGAGCATTCCGACATTATCCTCTCTGAGACCAATTGCTGCAGCGATCTGTCTCAGAGAGGCAGTTGACGGATCAGATCTGCGCATGCGCACACAGCACTGATCCATCGTTCTGCACAGGCGCTAGGGAACCTGCGTACCTAAAGTGCGCATGTCCAGTATCGTTGAAATTGCGTAGGAGTGCAAATTGCGACAAAACGTTTTAGGAACTTCTGGGTTCGGGAGCACCGGAGCCAAAGAGGAGCTGTAGGTGGAAAGGGACAAAAAAGGGGAGTAAAATCACCCAATTATTTTAGGGCAATCCCCCCCCATCCAAAGAAAAACAATACCTCAGGTTTTCAACACAGTATCCTTCTAAATATGTGTAGCTTGTCCATGGAGACATTAAATACAAACCAAGTGTAAATTATTATTATTAGGGCTGTTTCAATTCAAAATTCCTCCTTTAACTTCGTTAAAAGTTTAAAATGAAATACAATAAAAAGTATTGGTCCCACCACAAGCCTAAAGCTGCCTGCTTTGAACCATGTGCATTTAATTCCAGTTGATTCTGGTAACGATTTGCCTTTCCGTCCTTGTGACTTATTTGGAGCTTTTTGTATGACTAAAATGGAACCATATTTGTAATTACTATATATTGGCCGTTTCTAATCCTAAAATAGATTTAGACTCAAACTGGAACAACAAATATTCCCAATGTACCACCAGAAAAAAAAAAAAAAGGAAATGGTCTTCACCACAGCCACTGAACGGAGGCACTCCCGCTGCAGCCGATTGGCCACTAAGAAGGGAGGCATGTCAGAATACTGCAAGAAAGCCTTGGGGTGGGCTATGGCAGCAGGATGACATAACTAACCCGTTAATGCCATGGGGTAGACCAACTCTGTGCCATCTTCCTTAAATCATAAAAGGGACGGCTGAGTTTGCCATACATCTCCACTGAGGAGTTGCAAGAATTAAAGGGACATGCTACACAGTGAGCGTTTAATCTTACCTGTGTGGTCACACTGCTGTGAGCTCCCTCTACCCCCTCTGAGGGGGCTCTGAGGGTTGATTCAGCCATCCAAATGAGGGGCTTATTTCTGTACAGAACCTCAGCACAGGTTTCGGGGCTTGGAGACCTTTGGGAACCAGCTTTATCCAATGGTACCAAAGACTTCCTGCAATGAGAGCCACTGGATTGGCCGGAACTCCCAGCTCTCTGCAGTCAGGTGACATGCTGAGCTGGAAGCATGTCATGTCCTGCAGAGATCAGAGGGAGACCAGCGCTGGATTCACGCGAGTTCATAAAGAAAACTAAAGGGGTTAAAGTGGGAGGGGGGAAATGTTTAACACTCCGTTTCCTACCCGTTCCTGTTATAGTACCATTTTAACTAGCTGTGCTATATGGCTTATGGCAATTCAGACTTTGTCGGGAGTTTTATTCACGTCAAGCCATGCATTAAAACATCCAAACATCTACCAGGCTTGTTGGGCAGCACAGTTTATAGGTGAAATGGTCAGAAAACAAGGGGATTTCTGTGCTTATATTACAGGTGAGGCAGTCCGTTCCATCTATGATCTGTTTGAGGGTGGGAGTTGGCCAACTGCTGCTTTAATATCTTACAGCTTCTTTCAGGTAATAGACAGTATGTGCGAGGAGACCTCAGATTAAAAAAATGCAGAGTGTAAATGTGCACGAAGTTTAAAAAACATGATCGATTATGCATCCGTCTGATAAGAGCCAGGAATGGTTACGCTGCAAAGGTTCATAAAAACACAGAAACATGTCGGCAGATAAGAACCTTTCGGCCCATCTAGTCTGCCCAATTACATGGATACTTTACCTGGATTTATCTTTTGTTTAGGATAGCCTTATGCCTATCCCATGCTTGCTTAAATTCAATCACTGTTTTGGCCTCAACCGCTTCAACTGGAAGGCTGTTCCATGTATCCACCACCCTCTCAGTAAAATAATGCTTCCTGATGTTCCTTTTAAACCTTTGCCCCTCTAATCTAAGACTATGTCCTCTTGTTTTGCTACTTTGTTTCCTTTTAAATATACTCCCTTCCTCTACCTTGTGGATTCCCTTTACGTATTTATAGGTTTCTATCATACATCTCCTCTGTCTTGTCTTTCTTCCAAGCTATACAAAAACATCTAGCTTAACAGATCTCTGGTCGGAATACCAACTAAGCAAACGCTTTCTAAAACAACAAACGCTATTACTTAACGAAAGAGATTAATTCGTACAGATTGTAAAGTGAGAATTGAGGGCTCATTGCACCGTGGCTGTGTAACTATAAGTCACCCCTAGATGGCAGCATGTCACAGATTCAGCAATGGGAGTTGGGTAGAGCTGAATCAGTATTTCGCAGAAACATAAAAACCACCAGAACAACAAAATAATAAAGTCTGGCAGGTCAACAAACAAAAAAAACAAAACAAAAACAAAACACTCTCCCAAAAATAAATAATTATTTGTCTTTTTGGATCTACATGTAAGAAGAATTAATAGTCTCGTGTCCATCCAAAAGGCTTCTGCTGGCTCGCCCAACTCCAAGCTCAGACCATCGCACACCCAGAATCCACCAGCAGGCTATGCTCTTGGCTTGTAAATCACCACGGAATGACTGGTAATCCCTTTTCTAATGATTTACCTGTAGTGGTATTAACACTAGCAGCCTGTAGCGCTGGTGATACATGATACAGAGACACCAATACCTTCACGGTTTTGGGATAGTTTACAAAAAAAAGACCCAAGCATAACAAAAAATAAATAAAATAAAACAATACCTACAGGTCACCTAATTATTTTAGGAGAAAGTAAAGAATAGGAATATATAAAAATCACATCAATATTTCTTGCACTCCGGGATCTAAAATCACATTATGTCCAACGCTTCAGCTGGTGAAGCCACTGAATACAGCTTGACGCCTGGTACCAGAGTCTTCTTGGAAAAAAAGAAAATTGTGCTTATTTATATAAACATGATCAGTTAAACAATAACTTTATGTCCTGAAGAAAGTTATTATTTGACTGAAACTTTAAACATTGACTGCCTGTATATAAACAAGCGCAACATTGTTTCAAGATGACCTTGAGTGCCAGTATGTCAAGGATATATACAGCCCAAGCAAGAAAATCCAGCACCCTCCCTTTTGCCCATTAAAGAATAAGAGAAAAAAGGTTTGTTGAACAAATTCTTAAAAGCGTGCTGTCTGATGTTTCGGCCTTTGCAGAACCTCTGCCGAGCCTGCCACGATGTCATTGGCAGCAGGTCCTACTGTAAGCCAACCTTAATGCCTGCTCTGAAGAGAAGAACCCACTTCCTTGGGACATGCGTCCTTCAGGGGCTCTCCGTAGGGCAAGGTTTAAATAAGTCCTGTGATTAAGAACCTGTACCATGTGACGGTATGGGGTGCAAAAGCAAGAAGTTGGTCCTGTCTATAACACATACGTTGAAGTGTGTGTGTTTCTGTGTGTGTGCGTGTGTGTGTGTGTCTCTGTGTGTCTGTGTTCTAGTGGGGGGCTGGGTCTTGCAGTGCAGAGAGCTCCAGGAGGACGTATTGCCCAAGTAAGTGGGTTAATCTCATAAAAGCAGACACTAGATGGCATAGAGTAAGACCTGCGGCCAATAAGGTGCATTGATGTGACAGATTTAAGAGCATATTTTATGACCAAACCCTCACAAATTTAAAACATAAAAAGTTTTTTTTTTTAGCCCCTCAAGGACCAATGACGTAACCGTTATAATCATAAATGCATTTAGTTTAAATACCCTTGGTAATTAAGTGGTTAAATCTTTAGGTGTAGTGTGTGTATATAGATATATATCTATATACACACACACACACACACACACACACACACACACACACACTTATCTGTAGCCCGAGTAACTGACAGCTGAATCTGCGGCGGCTATGGGAATGACACAGAGGTCAAGCAGATACTTTCTTCCAGTGGAACGCTAAGCTATTCTTTCAGTATCAAGTCCTGACCATCCCTGATGCTTCTCTAGGAGAACTATAGAAACTGGACAAATGGGCATCCAGCTACTTTGAAGAAAGACGATGAGATAACAGGGAATAAAAAGGTTTTTAACCTCTTTCTTGGGTGGGGACTGTAAGGGTTAATAGCAGTGTTATTGTTTTATTTACAGATAAAAAAAAAAAAGTCATTTTCAGTTTAGGAGGATACGGCCCCGGAGGGAATTATTATTTTAGCAGAAGGCAGATTGAAGGACAAAGCGCAGATAGTTAATATAAATGTCCCGTTTTTACAGCTGGATAAATTGGATGTGGAGTACCTCAAGGTTTGGTTCAACTCCGGTGGAAATGTAAGCCCTTTAACAGGTAACTCAAACGGAGGGACTAATAAAGCTTTTCTTAGCTATCAATGACTGGGTTGAAGCAAATGTGATCTTGTAATAATCACTGCCTTGTTTTATGGATTCAATTACAAAACACGGTGACACACACCTATTCACTAAATGGTGAAACTCAGGAGAATTGGCAGGAGAAGAGAACAATCTAGAACAAATAGCCGATTTGGAAAGTTTGATAAATGGGATGATTTTTCTGGTTTGGCTATTTTGACCTAGAATTTTCACCACTTCTGCCAATTCTCCAGATTTTCACCTTTCTTTGAATAGACCTGATAGTCTGGCTTTTTTGGAAATCACTTGGTAGTGAAGGGGTTAATATGTCAAATGTTTGACTAAAACTGAATTTTTATTGATTGCTCCCAAAAAGGATGGCTAGGTGTCAAATATAGACGGGTCTATAACGTTGTTTTAGCCTGTGTCCGAATTTGAGAGTTTCTAAAAAGATATATTTTTTTAAGAATCAAAAGGTAAGACATGCGCATTTCAAATCAAAACATGGAGACATTCCATTCATCTTCTGTTAAGTAATAGGCTGCTTTAAGAGTCCTTTTTTGGGCGTCATTCCCAGAATTTCTTCAATGCAATAGATGGCTCAGGTATCATGGGAGTTGTAGTTCAGAAATATCAGGAAATGGAGGGGGGGGGGGGAGAAAGAGTTTGACAGCCCTGCTCTAGAGCCCATAGGACTCCACTGGAAGCCACCATGAGATTGCCAGGCAGTTTTATGACACTGCCGAATTCTGGCAGAAGGGATATTCGGCAACGCAAAAATGTTCTTTTAGTCCACGAGATGCTGAAAGTATAAAACCAATATATATTTAAATAAAGGAAACCTTCGCTCTGCACTCATAACAGCATCTGGCTTCCGATTTGTGTGCAGAGATGTGGCTGGGGGAGGAATGTTTTCTAGACGACAATTTACTTAGTCCAAGGGTAAAAGCCTTACAATATGAACCACGACATCGCTCCTTTTAGAATGTTTTATCACTGTGTGGGCGTTTACACTTAATGGAACAAGTTCTGACCCAAAAAAACCTAGTCATGTACATTGACAAGGTTGTCTGCTGGGAGACTTGGCTGTGTCTGCCCACCATTTAGGAGCCAATCTAAATTTTTTGGATGTTCCTTATTAAGATAATGGAGTGTAATAGATAAATGTTCTTTGGGTGCACAACCTCATGATAAAGGCTTTGAAAGCACAGGGGTGTTTCTCAGGGTCTATAGCCAGTTCTAATCGAAGGTCTGAAATAAGCATGGTATGAGAGCTGGATCTGATGCCGTTATGGGAAGGACACAGAGGTCAAACAGCTCCCCTATGTTCTTCCACTGAAAACCTGTGAGCCATTCTACCAGTACAACAAACCAATCATCCTCAACGTTTCTCTAAGAGACGCAAACCAATGGACAATGGGTATCCAGCCGTTTCCTGTATAAAGTGACTGTGTCAGCTTGTCAGCACATGGACATATGAGGCAGAATGTCAGATTGCTGCGGTGCTTGGTTTCAGGGCTGAAACAACTTAATTTTGACAACTATTTTCTTTATCGATTAATCGGTCTGTGTTCGGTTTACAGTCAGACTGAGTTATACATTAATAATGTCAGATGCGACATTGGAGTCGATTCATGACGACTTACTGCTGCTTTACTCTGTATGATTTAGCATTAGGGTTGTGTTAGATCAGTGTTTCCCAAACCTGTCCTCGGGACCCTCTTCCTCGCCCCTTTTTCCAGATATCTGAAGCACAGCACAGTTGATATGATTTGCTGCTCACTGATTGCAGGATTCAGTCTACATTTCCACAAGGTGATCAGCAAAGTCTGGCCTGGTTGAGGGTCCCCGGGACAGGTTTGGGAAACGCTGTGTTAGACATAACTAAATAAAACCAAACTGGTTAACAGCAGAATTATAGCACAGACCCTGGGATACTTCCACTGGGCAGCAGAGCTGTACCATCGGCGTTTTATTTCTTTTACTTTGAACTGGAGTCCTGTGCCACCACCCCACCAGTCTGGTCCCTTCCCCTACACTCCCTTCCCTCCCATACTCATAGTGAGGAAGGGGGGGGGGTTGTGAGGGTCCGGAGAATGAGCAACAGCACCAGTGGCCTGCTCTACGGTGGGGCCCGCTCAGGTCTCACAAGGTTTTATCTTGTTTGTGCCATTACAGGGATGAATGCTCCATATGTAAAGCAGCCTGCTCTCACCCCAAAAGGATGGCCAGTACTGACTGCCACGGACGTCATCCCTGCACGAGAGGTGCAGCAACCCCCGACGATTGTTTCGGCCTTGTTAGGCCTCGTCAGGAGGGTATAGCTGACACCCCTCTAGACACATCAAGCAAGGGGTCCATGTCTGGATGACCCTGTAGACTAATAGTGAGGAAAGGGGGGGGGGTTGTGAGGGTCCCGAGAACGAGCAACAGCACTAGTGGCCTGCTCTATGGTGGGGGCCCGCTCAGGTCTCACAAGGTTTACTCATGTCTAGTCTCTTGCCCAAAGACCAAGGCTTTTGAAGCCGAAATGTTGGGTCTCTGCTGGGTTGCTTTACTGAGCAGGTTCCTTATTTTGCATTTTTTTATTCTTTATGTTTTTTCTTAGGTCTTTCCTTGCTGTTTATATATGTGTGAAAGCATGAATTTATGAGCTACTATAGCATTAGTTTTTGCATTGTGACCATCCAGGCATTTGATGTATTCATCATTATAAGCTCCATTTACATTTTCCCAACTATGTGACTTATGTTTACCTATACATTAAGTATTGCTTTGCATGTTCATTTGTGCCAGTGAGGTGTTGAAACATATTTATGCATTAGTGCTGTCCGTATCACTTTTTATATTTTTGACTTTAATAAATTGATATCTTTTTACTTGGTGTGCTTTTCAGTTTTTGTAGTTTGCTATGTAGGATTCATGAGGATAAGAACTTTCTGTAGTTAGCACCCACGTGTGTTTGTTTTCATTGGTGTGCAATAAAGAGATTTTCTTTAGTTTTCAGTCTCTTACCCAAACCCACTCTCCCCTCCATTCCCTCCTCCCACTCAGGGACACTCTACGCACCCTACCCACTTCTTTAGCTTATTACAGTGGTCAGGCTGTGTGGAGTGTCACCCCCTCTTCTCACGCTCTTGTGCCGACATCATCATGTCGGAGTATTTGTAGCAGCATTTGTCTGGGTAGAAAGCAGGCATGGGCTTGTGCTGCACACGCGTCATCAATCCATCACTCAGGGCAGGCGCTCACGTAACTTGTGCACTTAAAGGGGAGTTACACAATTTGCGTATGTACAGAGGAAAGTTACGTATATCATGCAAGTTGTGTAAGGAAGAGGAGGAAGGGGTTGATTTTTGCATAGTGTTCCTGGACGTCCTGGAGAGATCTTTGGGATATGCAAGTGTAGTTAGGAACTGATAAGTGCATACAGTCAGGTCCAGAAATATTGGGACAGTGACGCAATTCTAACATCCTTGGCTCTATACACCACCACAATGGGAGTTGGAATGAAACAAACACAATGTGCTTTAACTGCAGACTGTCAGCTTTATGACGGAGACTGGTGCTAATATTCACTAACGAGTGCATTTGCTTTCTGGTCAATGCTCTGCACTTTTGAGTTGGCAATGGGGTCAGTTGTTAGCGGATTTGCATTTCTGAATTATATTTATTTATAAAGGGTTTCACCAGGAAGGATACATTGAGATTTCTCTTGTTTTCAAGTACAGTCATGTCCAGAAATATTGGGACATCGACACAATTCTAACATCTTTGGCTCTATACATCACCACAATGGAGTTGGAATGAAACAAACACAATGTGCTTTAACTGCAGACTGTCAGCTTTAATTTGAGGGTATGTACATCCAACTCAGGTGAACGGTGTAGGACTTACAGCAGTTTGCAGATGTGCCTCCCACTTGTTAAGGGACCAAAGGTAATGGGACAATTGGCTTCTCAGCTGTTCCATGGCCAGGTGTGTGATATTCCCTCATTACCCTAATTACAATGTGCAGATAAAAGGCCATTTCAAGTGTGCTATTTGCATTTGGAATCTGTTGCTGTCAACTCAAGATCAGATCCAAAGAGCCTTCACTATCAGTGAAGCAAGCCATCATTAGGCTGAATAAACAAAACAAACCCATCAGAGATATAGCATGGAACATTAGGTGTGGCCAAAACAACTGTTTGGAACATTCTCAAAAAGAAGGAACGCACCGTGAGCTCAGCAACACCAAAAGACCCGGGAGACCACAGAAAACAACTGTGGTGGATGACCGAAGAATTCTTTCCCTGGTGAAGAAAACACCCTTCACAACAGTTGGCCAGATCAAGAACACTCTCCAGGAGGTATGTGTATGTGTGCCAAAGTCAACAATCAAGAGAAGACTTCACCAGAGTGAATACAGAGGGTTCACCACAAGATGTAAACCATTGGTGAGCTTCAAAAACAGGAAGGCCAGATTAGAGTTTGCCAAACAACACCTAACAAAGCCTTCACAGTTCTGGAACAAGATCCTATGGACAGAGGAGACCAAGATCAACTTGTACCAGAGTGATAGGAAGAGAAGAGTATGGAGAAGGAAAGGAACTGCTCATGATCCTAAGCATACCACCTTATCAGTGAAGCATGGTGGAGGTAGTGTCATGGCGTGGGCATGTATGGCTGCCAATGGAACTGGTTCTCTTGTATTTATTGATGATGTGACTGCTAACAAAAGCAGCAGGATGAATTCTGAAGTGTTTCGGGCAATATTATCTGCTCACATTCAGCCAAATGCTGCAGAACTCCTTGGACGGCGCTTCACAGTGCAGATGGACAATGACCCAAAGCATACTGCAAAAGCAACCAAAGAGTTTTTGAAGGGACAGAAGTGGAATGTTATGCAATGGCCAAGTCAATCACCTGACCTGAATCCCATTGAGCATGCATTTCACTTGCTGAAGACAAAACTGAAGGGAAAATGCCCCAAGAACAAGCAGGAACTGAAGACAGTTGCAGTAGAGGCCTGGCAGAGCATCACCAGGGATGAAACCCAGCGTCTGGTGATGTCTATGCGTTCCAGACTTCATGCTGTGATTGACTGCAAAGGATTTGCAACCAAGTATTAAGAAGGGAAAGTTTGATTTATGATTATTATTCTGTCCCATTTACCTTTGGTCCCTTAACAAGTGGGAGGCACATCTGCAAACTGCTGTAAGTCCTACACCATTCACCTGAGTTTGATGTACATACCCTAAAATTAAAGCTGACAGTCTGCAGTTAAAGCACATTGTGTTGGTTTCATTCCAACTCCATTGTGGTGGTGTATAGAGCCAAAGATGTTAGAATTGTGTCGATGTCCCAATATTTCTGGACCTGACTGTATGTAGGTCCTTGGTGAATTTTACTTAGATTTTTTTTTTTAAATCTTTTGTATGGTCTGCACTATTGCACTGTTTATCTCTCGGGTAGATCTATTCCATATTTAACACTTTAAAAAAAAATGTTATCCATGGAATAGATTAATATAAAAAAAAAAATCTTCCAACTAATAGATTAAGAAAATCTTTGACGTCAATTTGTTGCCTTTCCATTTAAAACCTGTGTTCCCAAGCCTTGCTGCCTGTCTATTCTCTTGCGCCCTAACCTTGCTGCCCATCTGTTCTCATGCCGAAGCCTTGCTGCCCATCTTCAACTGTGAATTCCTTTCTGCCAATCTGTTAATCAGTACATGCCCAGGCCTCGCTGGCTTTTATTTGCTAGTGCATGGGCGTATGCCTGTCTGGCTTTGTGTTCGCCATAGTTTGGGTTTACACTGGCTGTGTTCCCTTTTGCCAAATGGATAGAGCGTAGCCATAGACTGCCTGGCATTCTATTTTCAAGCATGTGGTCATGCCCAGCTGACATTCCATTTGCCAGTTTGAAGGCATGCCTGCTTGTCGGTCTGAAGACATGCCCGCCTTGCATTCCATTTGTCAGTTAGAAGACATGCCTGCCATCTAATTTGCGTGCCTGCATGTGGGCATGTGCATGGTTGAGTGTCAGCATATGGGCAAGACTGGTAGACAGTTTGCTACGTGCCGGATTCAAAATTAACTTTGTGTGCGTACATGCTTGGATTGCAAGTACATGCCCAAGTATGGCAGCCCATCAGTGCATGGTGTGGGGTTAATTGGATGACCACTTGTGTTTGTGTGCACACCTGACTGTGTGCGATTCTGTTCCAACTCTGTATGACCATTTAATTTGGGACTTTTTCCAATCTGTATAATCGCGTTTCACCTTGATGCATTGAGTTAATTTTAACGCAGAAAATCAAAAATAAAAACCGAGCATTCCCACTAGCAATCGTATCATTATTACAACCAATTACGTCAAATTACATAAACCCCCCCCCCCTCAAACGCATATTTAAAAAGGAGGTCGTCAGTGTGTTTGGTTTTACAGAAAAAAAAAAAAAAAAGGAAACGAACCGTAAAAGCAAGAACAACAGCATAAAATAAAAAAAGCTATTGCCGAATTTAAATAATGCATGACACAAATCCCCCGGCATCACATTATATTCGTATTCGTTCCCCCGAACACATTTTCGGAATTAAATAGATGGATTGGAGAAAATCCTGGTGTTAATCACGCAGCCAGGAGAGCTTCCTTTGTCTGCATTCCAAGCGTGTTCCGTCAGACTAGCATTCTAGAACATCCCAGGCTCCGGTGCCCACTTGGCATTCTAGTCCCGTATATACGGTATCTCTGCAGCTTGCTGCCGCCCACGTACCTTCATCATTAGCAGACAGTTTGCCATGGAGTACATCACCCGGCCCAGACGTGACCTCCACTGCTGAACAGAGGCTGCAAAATAAGATCAGCTCGTGAATGTGCACAAATAAATTAGAGGTTCTTTCTAGCCATCAATCATCGGTCCTATGAATTCTGATAAAAAAAAAAAGATCCCCCTTGTTAACACTGCTGGGTTTCAGGCTAGAATTTTTAATACTCTACAGGCTGCAAGTCAAGACAAAAGGAAGGGAGGAGGACAGAAAAAAAAAAAAGGAAAAGAAATCTAAAAAAATACAAAAACATACATGGTATTTCCAAGCGACAGCAGTTCATGGATTAGGACGCCTGCGTAAAAGATGCAATCGTGCAAAACCACGAGCGACCTTTCTAATACCCGACTGGAATACCAATTACAACCACAAATACAGATTTTTTTTCTTTACTATTATTTTTAAAATAAATTGCATATCCTACTAAAAACATTAAAAATCTATAGAATATAAAAGAATACTATCGCGGCATGCAAAGGTATTGTATCCTCACGATATGCATCTCTACGAGACTGGAGGGTAGCCCAAGCCATTGTAATGTCGGTGCAGACAGAGATGGGGGCGCCTGTGCCATACAGTTGTCAGTTTTTTCTCCCCAGCATGAAAGAGAAGTCTCAGAGCTCGGCTGCCCCCCCCCCCCATTGTTGTGTATCAGGCGGCCTACATAGAGCTAAGCATCTGTCAGTGTGCAAGATCAAAGAGGCTGACTTAATCTGCTCGGTGCTAAGGGAACCCACCGCGCGCTATCCGAGGCTGTGCAACCTCATCGAGATGAAGGGGAGCGCTGGGGCAGGAGGATTCAAGGTGCTGGGGACCATTATTACGGTTTGCAAACGCACCAAGCATGCCGGCGCACTGAAAAAATGTCACGCACAAGGCAAACAGACCCGAGATGAAGAAGATGGGGCATAATTACGCCAGAGGTAAAGAGCAGGGAACCCAGACAGAAACGGAACATATAATAACCATAAAAAGCAAGAGGGAAAACCAGAGACAGGAGGAGAGATACAATGTAACAAATAGTAAAGAGGGGGGAGGGGGGGGAGTGATCAGGAGAGAAATCAGATGGCGAGGAGCCAAGGTTTCATTAAAATTAGGATTGACGGGGATTCCTTAAAGACATTCCACAGCAGCATGGCAGCCCCAGAGGACGCAGGATAGTCAGGATCAGGTGTATACGGAGGACCAAGAATGGGAGGGAAGGACATAGTGTAACCGGGTGAAGGGCATTCGATGTGATTAAATATGCCGGCTGCCAGAGACTCCCAAAGCTTTTAGGCTCCTCAAAAGAAGAAGAACTGTCATTTTAGCGCTAATTGCACATTTCAATATCTTCCGACTAGACGAATATTCATATCTGTGCTATATTTTATTTCTTTCCACCCACCCCCATTTTCTTTCCATCCAAGCATCTGATGCAAATTATTCGGCATCACAGACATAAATGCTCAGCAGGGCACCGCGAGAGGATGGCAGCGCCAACCATCTGGATGCGCCGGGGAGATGTGTTTAGATTTAGATCAGCTGCATATCTCTCCTAACCCCCAATTAAACAACAAATATCACCAACTCAACTCAACTCTAGGGGTCTGTATAACCCTACATTCCTGAATACTCATTTTGGGAACCCAGTACTCCCCTAAACACGGATACCCTTAGCAGGGGACAGCAACCCTGACTCTCCAGATGTTTGAGAACTACATCTCCCATGATGCTCAGCCATTCATTAGTTTGGCCGAGTCTCATGGGAAATGTACTGCCGAAGCATCTAGGAGGGCGGAGGTTGCTGAACCTTGTCCTAGAGCAGTGACGGCGAACCTAGGCACTCCAGATCTCTCAGAACTACATCTCCCATGATGCTTAGCCCCACATAAGGCTGGCTGAGCATCATGCAACATGTACTTTATAAACATATGTCGTGCCAAGGTTCACCGTCACGGTCCTAAATCTAGGGTCAGCAACCTTGGATTCCCAGAGGTTTTGGTATTACATTAACCATGCCGTTCACTCATTGGGTTTGGAGAGTCACATGGGAG
Source organism: Leptobrachium leishanense (assembly GCA_009667805.1). Classification (NCBI taxonomy): domain Eukaryota; kingdom Metazoa; phylum Chordata; class Amphibia; order Anura; family Megophryidae; genus Leptobrachium; species Leptobrachium leishanense. The sequence continues at coordinate 1,117 of RXON01004339.1, read as the reverse complement.
ATGCAGTTCCAAAATATCTGGAGGATCAGAGTTGCCGACCCCTGTCCTAGACTAACCCAGTAATGCTGGTTTTCCATGTCAAGGGTTAATACCACTGACTGTTCTCTTCCAGAGTCTGCAGGATCGTGGTAATGGGATTCTCATGGTCAGTGAACGTCCGGCTGGCTGAGATTTATCGAGCAGCTGAATGGGTCTGCATTCTTTTAATGCTCTTCGTTTTGGAAAGGGATTGTGCATTCATAAAAATCTATTTACTCTAGGCTTTGTTTCTTATACTGGATGTTTCATTTCTTTGTTTCACCACTAGTGTGACAAATGTCTTGCAACTGGGGAACGCTTGCTATTCCAGCCCTGGTACAACCTTTCCGCTTTATATACAGTGCAACATTACAGTAAACCTGCACAAAAGCAAGCGGACAACCATTTCGAGAAGCTGGGCAGCGGATATATCGCACAAAAGGACGAACATCCTGCAGTCGAGCACCCCCCTCCCCCAACGTATAACCATGTATGAGGCAGTAAAAATCCTATGGGTTGGGCTTAAGAAAGATGTGGGTGGAGCCTACCACCACCAAATTAGAAACCTCAAATGTCACCGGTGTCCTGCTTGCAATACAGCCCCCGGTTGGCTGAGCCACTTCCTGGTCTCTTTTCAAATCATATCTAGATGAGAACCTTTTTATTCAATGAACACTGGAACATCTGTAACAAATTTAACCACCGCTACACGAGGTATCTCATATAACAGAGTTGGCCCAGATTTAACAGCTGTCCTACAAGAAAGAAAAAACAAACCAAACAACCCACACCGAGTTCAGTTTGCACGCAAGCAGCACCGTGCCGTTCTTCCCTAAGGCTAGGGTCAAACGAAAGCATTTTTACACGCGAACGTAAAAAAGTGCGTCCGAACGAATTGACGTATTTTTTCACGGAGTGCGCGAAAACGGTCATACGATGCGCATTTTTCGTGCGTGATTTTTTCGGATCGTCAATATAACGCTTTTTGCGTCTGGACGTTATGTAGGCTGGACATTAGCAGCGTCTGACATCTCCTAATCACGCAAACACGCCGCTATGCCGCAGCTGCGCACTCTGTACGTCCGTACTAGCGGTTCGG